>APFE031451279.1:44572-58520 GCA_000404065.3 Pinus taeda
TCGCATTCACAGACATAATAATTTCACGGGAACAGGAAGAATCTCCGCTGCATAATCAACACAACGAAGGGGGGGTTCCGCCCCCCCTCTAACCCCTCAGTTCACTACATAGGTTAGTCATGGAAAGAATATAGCACAACCCAACAAACAATGAGCTGGTAACTGTTCATTGAGAGGACAAGTGGCGCGGGATTATAGCACTGGACATTGGATGCAGATTTGACTTTCCAGTGGATTCTAGACTTCCTAGGAAGGAGGTGAATCCTCGTATTACTTTGAGGGTGGAGGTGTGAGCCTCTAGATTCCCTTGTTGATTGATACAGGCATCATATCCTTTGTTTGCTGGTTAGGAAAATGTGTATGTGTATATGTGTATATCATTGTAAATACCATAATGAGTTGTGTTATAAAGCTCCAATATATGGCATGATTTTTATCTCATCATGTTGTCATGATGTTTTTCTTTTGAGTGGGTCATTCATTGTAAATACTGCAACGAGATGTGTTATAAAGCTCCATGGGCAGTATGTTTTGTTTTCAACAATCATGTTGGTTATAGGTGTCATTGAACACTGAGGATGGTGTTCCCCCAAGGGGGAGGGTTCTATAACAACCCTTGTGAAAATTCCATGTAAAAATATATAAATACCATGGATGATGGGACACGTATTCCAAGCTAAATGGTGGGAAGGACATTCTAGTGGGTGTTCATTTGGTTGTTTATGGTTAAGGAAATTAGCAAAGACAATAGCTAAGGCATTAAAGAGGTAAAAAGGTATCTTGGCACATTTATTTATGAAAATAGTGGAGATTAGGACAAAAAGGAGGTGAAAGGTCGCAATTTTCATGTGAGGAGGAAAATGAAAGAAAATAACGGAAATTAGGAGAAAATGATGATGAAAGGTCACATGTTGCATGTGAGAAGGAAATTGAAGTAAAATAATGGAAAATGAAGAAGATAGAGGCCTCATTAATAAAAAGGCCTATGAGGATTAGTTGGAAGCTTCTTCCTTTTAGTGTGAATCTTTTGTCAATTCAGTTTTGGGAGCTCTCTCATTATTCTCCCTCTCTCTCATACTCTTGGATACTTAGAGTTTTCTTGGAGCACTCTTGGAGGGTGTGGCATACTATAATTCTTGGAGAAAGAAGGAAAAGGAAGAGAGGGAAAGCGTAAGAAGGCATTGACATCAGCAACTATGTGAGATTTCTTGCAGGTACTGAGTTGCATGTATGATTTCTTCACTTGTTTTGGAATGCATGGCACATCCATGTGGTTTCTTGATTACGATCTTTCATTGGCATCGAGGATGGATGGGATTGATAGTGGATTTCCTAGCCTTGTCATTTCCAAGATAGCCATGGTGATTGTGGGTTTAGTTTCATTACTTTGTTTTGGTTGGATCTCATGTTTCCTTAGCTTGGGTTGAGTTATTAGTCCTAGAAGCCCTAGTTGAACAAATGCTCTGGAAGCCCTGTAACAGCTTGGGTTGAGTTACTAGTCTTGGAAACCCTGGTTGAACAAACTCTCTGGAAGCCCTATAATAGCTTGGGTTGAGTTACTAATCCTAGAAGCTCTGGTTGGACAAATGCTCTAGAAGCCCTTGGTGGGTTGAGTTACTAGTCTTGGAAGCCTTGGTTGGACAAACACTCTGAAAGCCCTGTATAATTTGTGGGTTGAGTTACTAGTTTTGGAAGCCTTAGTTGGACAAACACTATGGAAGCCCTGTATAAGTTGTGGGTTGAGTTACTAGTTCTATAAGATTTGGTTGGACAAACACTCTAGAATCCCTAGGAGGCTTAGATGGAGACCAAGCTGATGATAGTTTTTGGTGATGTCTGACCGTGAGATGGAATGAATGTTTGATGGGTTGAGGAGGGTGGCCTCTCGAAGCCCTGGATGAGTTTTGATTGATGTGTTCTCTGAGATCCCACATTCATGCTTGGAATATGGTACAAGGTTGATTAGCTAAAGAGAGACTTGGCTCAGCCAATCTATGGTCAGGTGGAACATGGTAGTCCCATCATTAGTTGGTTCATTGCATTTATTAATGAAAAAATTCATTCCTTGATTTTCATGTGAAAATGTACTGATGTATATATGGATTTTGATGGCTGATATGTTTATTGTATTTATGTTCCTATTATGTTGTTTATATGCACATTTACCCTGGAAGGTGTTACATATGAAATATTCACACAACACTATATGTATGTACAAAACATTACATAAACAACATCTACACACACTATATATACACAACACCACATGCGCACAACATCACAGATGCAACATGTACACCATATACAACATATGAACAACAATAGTACGACACATCCAAAACCACACTGTCTCTACCAAGAAATCTTGCTTCTAGTGTCTCTCTACCATCTATGCTTATCTTAGCATGCCACGAATATCACTACTTTGATTTCACTAATGTATCCTTCAGTGTTACCTGTCATAACGTAAACATAGGCATAATACAAGAATACAATGTCAATTCATATCCACATGATACTGACCTCATATATTTGTCATGGCTACTCTTTCCACTTAATTCCTCAGAAGACTAGGAACCTCTTCATGCCATTCACCTGCATAAGAAATCATTCTTCCATAAGAATGATCCATGACAACCCTTTCAGATAGCGACATAGATACATAAACATAAACATTAGCATAAAAAAATCATGATCCATGATGACCCTATCAGACATGGCATACATACATACATACATACATGTATACGCATATAGACATAAGCATAATCATGATCACAACGTAATTACTATATATCACAAGTTCAAGGCTGAGACAACTCCCTTTATGTGTGAAACACATGTGAAACATAGAGAAAAATAATTCCCAACATAGCAAAGCCACCTCACACCTCAGATCCATTTATTTCAATTTTCCCATTACCTTTCTCATGACTATCCTACCACTATCCATTTACACTAATGGGCCAAACCAATCCAACCAATTGTCATATTCTTGCCTTCAACTACCCTTATACATGCACCGACTTCATCTGAGTCTTACACTACTTGTTGCGTACCACACAACTCTCCCCGAGCTGCATTAATTTTCCTCTTTCCCAACCAATTCCCAAGAATAAAAACATAAAAGGAAAGGAAACAAACAAACAAGAAGAAAATCATGAAAACCAATAACAATATGATACCACAAACAGAGTGGCATGATCATGAACTAGACATAAACAAAAATGCAAATCAAGCTCAACAAATCACAAAAGACAAAAAGTGAAAGACGAGAAACAAACACCATGATTCAATCCCCATGGTTCCCAAACCCTCCAAGGGAAAGCCCAATCTGAGCCTTCCTCAAGACTTCATGTGAGTCTCTTTTTCCATGCAATCCCTTGCATCATACTTCCATAATCACATAAATGTCAGTGCATAAATAAACATAACAATACACCAGTTACCTTATCTTGTTGTTCCAAACATGATGCCCTATAACTGAACACATCTATGCCATGCCTCAAGGGACTCCAATTCCCTTGAAAAATCTTGCTATAACTAGACACCAATTGTTATACTTGTCAAATACATGTCCATGAATATAACACATTGCCACATAATGTCAGATGAAATCAAGGTTAAGAAGACTTTCGGTATATAAAGCACTCATTTTTTTGGAATCAGGGTTTCCAAACATATCCAAAGGAATTATTTCCCAATTCGTTTCTTTCATCTTTTTACCTTGTTGTAATCGGGGTTTACTATTTATTGTCACATCAACCAACTGTTAGTTATATAGACACATCAATTGTTACTTTATCAAGCTAATACCAAACATGTTTCCTGCAACTGTTCACACATGTCAACCACATGTTCCAAATATCAGACAATCATATCTATCAATTTAAAATCAACCTTTACCAAGACTATCAATCATGTCATAATCCATAGTCAACTCATAGTCATTAGACATAATGCTACAACTGTCACCTACTACACTCAAGTACATATCAACTGTATCAAAATATATGTCTTAGTGCAATCATCTTAAAACAAGATCATTCCTTTGAGTAATCTTACAGATACATGATCATATCATGTGATTAATCAAACATTCAAACAAAGTATAAACATACCATGTTTGATGAATAAACTAGATGACATAATCAAACACCAAACACTCAAGCACCAAATATATGACATGAGAAAACTCGTACCGTAATGTATCTCAAGGGAGGCTATCTTGTCTACACGATCAATCTAGTTAGCACGATATAACTTCATGACATATCAACTCAAACATAAATAAGATCATGATATCTATAACAATCACTAGCTAAGATGTTCACATCATAAGCTCATAAACAATATTCATTCATGCATAGTAATCACATATGTACGATCAGTCTAGATTAGTACAACACAATGTCATAAATAAGTCGAATCATACCTGAATGTCATAACCCTAACCATCTTCATAGGCCAATCCAATTTAGTATGATACATATAACATCAATATATTAATGTAATAACCATAATCATCAAATTACTATCATATAAAACTAATAAGTTATATGTCATACTCATCAACAACATATAACATAATCATCAAGTTAACTATCATAAAACAACAATAGCAATGCATATAACCACATCCTACTATCATTCATGACTATCCAACACATGTGCATATGACTACACTAATCAACTAGTATCTATCATGTATGTAACCATAACATCAATATAATGAAAGGCATACACATAACCATAATGCATATAACAATCCTTAACCTACATACCTGCATGCCCAACATACAAACTTGTATTATGACATGATCTTGCCTTGAGGTCCAATATTGCGACTTCACTTTGATGATTGATCCAGGTGGATCTTTAGATACCATGGCATGAAAACGCTCGAAAATAAGTGTTTGGATTATGCTCAAATCAAGAGTAGATCGAAGACCTCGTCGTCCTGATCGTGGTGGTGTGAACGGCTCGTCAAACCGAGCTCATATGCGAAAAATAAAGCTCTTCAAAGTTTGACATGACAGGGGAAAAGTGGGGTCCACATCATGCCACATGGTGTCCCAGTAAACAGAGGGGGACCCACATGGCAACCCATCAGCCATTGACACTTGGAATTCTTTCATTTGTCTCTTAAAACAGGCTTAAGGGACAAAAATCATTTTTATATGGTTTTTAAATAACCATATAACGAAATATTTTATATAGTTATTAAAATAACTATATAATATAACAAAACAAATACAACACATGGTTTTGGGATCGGTGGCAACAAACCCTATCGAACCCTTTAAAATTGCAATCGAAACCATATATATATATATTATATATATATATATATAATATATATATATAAACAAAATTGTTGTTATTAAGGGCGAGCATGAGCCATCAATGAATGGACCCGGCCCGCCTCCCGAAACCATATGTATATTGCATATCGCCCCGACCCTTTTATATATGTGTGTGTGTGTGTGTGTGTGTGTGTGTGTGTTGTGTGTGTGTCGATACCTCCGCCACACCGATCGTCCGATTGTAACATTGGCCAATATATATATTATATATATATATATATATATATATATATATATATTATATAGTAATATATATATATAATATAATATATATATATATATATATATATATATATATATATATATATATATATATATATAATATATATATATATATATATTATATATATATATATATATATTATATATATATATATTATTATATATATATATAGGCGTAACCCCGATTAGAGGCGTCGATAACCTCCGTTGTGCCGACCGCTGATAGGTGCGATCACTGATATGTATATCGGTGATATCCCACATAAAGCACCAATCCGATCACCAATTTTGTTGCCACCACTGACACTATCGATTGTCGATATGGACATCGGCGGGACCTCACATTTTGTGCTGATATAAGCGTTGATCCTTGTGCCGACCGTGGATTACGATGTATGCGCGCGACATATGTATTAATGTGCCTATAAGTATTAATGCGGGGTTTAAGGGGCGGGCCACCCAACGCGGACCCGACCCCGTCTATGCATCATTGTGGTTAATAAAAGGTTTATATATGGGAGAGGCGGGATTTGATTGCTCGACCTCTCCTCAATTACTCCTACTATTTACCGTTAGACCAATGGCCTATTCGTTGGGAAATCCGCCGATGAGTTTTATTTAAACTCAGATTTTCACCTTTGCATACAGTTCGAGGAGGAGGAGAGAGACTGCAGGCACGAATTTCGAGTCAGAATGCAAGCACAAATTTCAAGGCAAATTAATTAATATTTTAATGCAGGAACCATGAATTTTGCAGGAGGGAAAAATTCTCACTTTGTCAGAATTTGACAAGTTTTATATGGTTTTTACACCTCTCATCACCACGAACACAATGGTGTTGTTGGTTTCTTCATCAGAGGTCTACGTTTTCCAGTGATTTCCAGAATGCACGTGGAACCATGAGGTAAAATTTTGACATTTCAGAATATAGTCAAGTTTATACTTGTTTTTCATGGTTTTCCACAGGGATCGCAATGGCGAGATCAGATTCGCCATCTAAGTTTCAGATTTCCAGTCCATCCATGGAACATAATCTTTGAGGAATCCCGAGGGAATCTAGAAGATTCCTTGAGCCCAAAATTCTCAACTTCTCAGAATTTGGATTTTGGACAGTCGATTCAGCACTACTCGATGCCACAAATCTAATGGTGGCTTCAGATTTCTTAGTTTCTCATTTCTTCTTCTAGTCACTTTTCTAAATGCTAGTGCAAATGTCCACATTCATGTGCAGGGAACCATCTTCATGAGATCGATGCCTTGAGATCAATGGTCCGAGCAGTGTCAGAAGTGAGACATCCACTTCTTCAGATGGCCCTTGGTTGTGAGGTATATGATGTGTTCATGTACTTCTTATTTCTGCATTATGTCATACATATCCATGATTGATGTTGATGCAGGATCTTGTTTATTACATGTTTTCATGATTCCTTACTTCATGTTAAGCGGAATATTTTATGTGATGTACTTTCTGTCATAACTTATCATGTTATGATTTGAGATGCCTTGTTGTATGTTGTTGGGATACTCTTGTTGTCGTCATGCATGTGTTTTTCTTTGACATCCCTTCTGTGCCATGTTGGCAGGTTGTGCACCTTGCTTGTTTTTGTGTCATACTGATAGGAGTCTTTTGATTGAGAATTCTAGTTGTGGAACATCTCTTAAGGCCACTCCTGCGTGAGGGCATTCTTTCTTGTATGATCGAGACATCATCTATTGTGTACATCATCTTTATTGACAACACATAATGCAGCGACCTACACCATCTTGGCACTGGGGCCTGGAGACGTAGTCCCTCTTGGACGAACTCCATTATCAACGGCTTATGTTCTCATGTGCTGATGATTGTTATGTTCCTTTTCTTTACAGTCTGCAGTTGTATTTGTTAATGTGCTTTTAAAATTAAATTTTAACACATCACGAAAGTAAAAGGTCTTGGAAGGGTCCTTCTTCACACCTGGACCTGGATCAAGTGGTATCGGAGTAGGTCTTTGTGTTGATGTGAATTGCAATGTGAACAATGGAATGTGCAATGAAAAAGGATGAAAGAGAAATGTATGAGACCATGCTTAACATTTCCAAGAAAGTGGAAATCATGTATAAAACTCTACAGAAAGAGACGGAGGAAAAGAAGCGGTTACAGCTTCAGTTGAAAGCCACAGAACAGGCCATGAAAGAACTGAAGCAAGACAGACATAATCTTCAACAAGAGAATGATGAATTGAAGATGTGCTTACATGAAGAGAAAGAGGAGAAACAAATTTTGCTACTATAGCTGCAAACAAAGGACGAGGCCTTGGAAAAGCTGCAGCGAGACCTGTGTGAGGTAAAAAGTAGTTCTCCATCTTCATGTATGTTTCCTGATGATGATTTCACTGTGTTTGAAAATCACACCACGGGAAAGGCTTGGGCGTTAATGGCCAAGGCATTGTCAATCCCATCAAAGTAGAGGAATTACCCCGTCAAGTAGGACTTGGGTATGTCAGGAAAGAAGTTGGGGAATGTGATCCACCAACATCAAATGATGAGTAGCCCTCATCAGTTCTTTCCAAATCGAAAGAGAAGGTAAAATATGTTGATTTCCTTTCGATTTCATCTTCTCATAGTATGATGTCTACTAGAGATTTGGGGATCCTGATTGCAGGGACAAATATGAGGCTCCTTACAAAGACAAAGCACGAGGAGAAAGAGCTTGGTGCTAATAACCAAGGCATCACTCAACCTTTGGAGGATGTGCATGAACATCAATTTGTAGGCTCGAGGTACACTAAAGGAGAGTGCTCAAAGGTGTTAGATTCATCTGAGACATCGTCAAGGAAAGAGAATGATGGGAAAACATCCCCATCATCCCATGGCAGTTTCCATTGCAAGGAAAGAGCTGAGGCAAGCTCTCATCGCCATGCTAAGATCAAAAACAACAAAGGAAGGTATAATCACTTTCGATCTTCGAATGTTAATTTTGATTATGATCATGTTGTTAATAATGAACAAAGACAAAGGCATCTAAAAACATGCACTTTTTGTGGTTTCCCTAACCATACCTTTTCCAAGTGTTGGAAAATAATGGCAGCACTCATGAGGCGTGAAAGACCCTCTCAACAGCATGAAAAGAAAATGGTTAAGTAGATATGGAGGAAGAAAGCCTACTGCAGTCATTGCAACAGAAATGGCCATCAAATAGCCACTTGCTGGAAGCTCCATCCAGAGCAACACCTTAAGACAAAGCGTCGGTGCGTGAACTAGGAAGAGCAGTTGTTCGAAAAGAAAAACCACCTCAGGGAGGTGACCCATTCACATTGATTAGTGAAAAATGGTTTTTTTGACATGATATCGCTTCATGGTCATTCTTTGAAAATAATTTGTTGCATCTTAAAGTGTAAAAGTGATGATGTGTTCCCATCACTTAGTCAGTGACAATGATGTTTGGTCATGTTTGAGTTATATTTTGAGTTGTATGTTAAAACTCTGAAAGTGTTGTTATGCTTCCATCACTTGTCAAAGCAATAATCTCTAGCCTTATGTATTTAAATCATGTGTTGCAGTGATGATGAGTTTTCCATCACTTTTTAAAGAAACCATGATGGGTTGGCCTTATTGCCATAGCTAGGGTATTATGTCCATCTTGTTGTAAACTTGACCACCGAGTATGTGTTATAAACTCATGGCAAGTATGGGACGTTTGGATCTTTAGTTGGTCATGTCATTCAAATGATGTAATTTGCAAACAATGCATTACAGGTTGCAGAGGTAGGAGGTGTTGGCTTGTCGCATAAGGCTCCGAAGAACAAAGGTGAAGGAGATGGAAGCGAGACCTTTTCAGGACATTTGTGATGCAAACAGGGTACAGAGAAAGATGCAGATTACTTTTTATGCTTTTGGAGGACCAAAAGCTCCTCAATGGGGAGGATTGATCCAGGTAGATCTTCAGACACCATGGCATGGAAATGCTTGAAAATCAAAGTGTTTGGATTATGCTCGAAACAAGACCATATCGAAGACCTCGTCGTCCTGATTGTGGTGGTGCAAACGGCTCGTCAAATTGAGCTCATATGCGAAAAATAGAGCTCTTCAAAATTTGACATGACAGGGGAAAAGTGGAGCCCACAGCATGCCACATGGCATCCCAGTAAGTAGAGGGGGACCCACATGGCATCCCATCAGCTATTGACACTTGGAATTCTTTCATTTCTCTCCTAAAATAGGCTTAAGGGACAAAAAACATTTTTATATGGTTTTTAAATAACCATATAATGAAATGTTTTAATATAGTTATTAAAATAACTATATAATATAACAAAACAAATACAACACATGGTTTCGGGATCAGCGGCAACAAACCTCGCCAAACCCTTTAAAATCGCAATCGCAATGATATATATATATATATAGGGATCAACGGTCATAACCTTCGTCGAACCCTCCACAATTGCCGCAACACACACACACACACACACACACACAAATATATATACACATATTATAACGAAACTGTTGTATTAAGGGGCAGGCGTGTGCCATCGGCAGTGGACCTGGCCCGTACCCCGAAACCATATGTATATCGCATATCGCCCCAGCCCCTTATATATATGTTCTGATACCTTCGTTGCGCCGATCGCTGATTGTAACATCGCCAATATATATAATATATAATATATATATATATATATATATATATATTATATATAGATATATATATATAAATATATATATATAGTATATATATATATATATATATAATATATATACATATATAATAATATATATAATAATAATATATATAATATATATCGTATATAATATATATATATATAATATCAGCAGTAACCCGATTAGGGCGTCGATACCTTCGTCGTGCCGACCGCCGATATGTGCGATCACTGATATGGATATCCACAATATCACACATAAAGCGTCGATCTGATTGCTGATTTTGTCACCACCAATGACACTGCCGATCGCCAATATGGATATCGACAGGACCTCACGTTTTGGGCTGATATAAGTACCGATCCTTGTGTCGACCGCTGATTACGATGTATGCATGCGACATATGTATTAATGCGCCGATAAGGATTAATGTGGGGTTTAAGGAGCAAGCTACCCCCGTTTATGCATCATTGTGGTTAATAAAAGGTTTATATATGGGAGACGCGGGATTTGATCCCCCGACCTCTCCTCAACAACTCCTATTATTTACCATTAGGCCAACGGCCTATTCATTGGGAAATCTGCCGATGAGTTTTATTTAAACTCAGATTTTCACCTCTCCACACAGTTCGAGGAGGAGAGAGACTACAAGCATGAATTTCAAGGCAGAATGCAGGCACAAATTTCAAGGAAGATTAATTAATATTTTAATGCAACAACCATGAATTTTGCAGGAGGGAAAAAGTCTCACTTTATCAAAATTTGACAAGTTTTATATGGTTTTTACACCTCTCATCGCCACGAACACAATGGTGTTGTTTGTTTCTTCATCAAAGGTCTGAATTTTGCAATTATTTCCAGAATGCATGTGGAACCATGTTTTCAACAAAAACAGGGAGCGGAACCATGAGCCATGAAATTACCCCAAGGAGGTAAAATTTTGACATTTCATAATATAGTCAAGTTTATACTTGTTTTTCATGGTTTCCACAGGGATCGCAATGGCGAGATCAGATTCGCCATTTGAGTTGCAGATTTCCAGTCCATCCATGGAACAGAATCTTTGAGGAATCTCGGGGGAATCTAGAAGATTCCTTGAGCCCATAATTCTCAACTTCTCATAATTTAGATTTTGGATAGTTGATTCAGCACTACTCGACACCACAAATCTGATGGTGGCTTCAGATTTCTTATTCTCTTGTTTCTTCTTCTAGTCACTTTTCTAAGTGTTAGTGCAGATGTCCACATTCATGTGCGAGCAGCCATCTTCATGAGATCGATGCCTTGAGAGCAATGGTCCGAGCAACTTCAACAGTGAGGCATCCACTTCTTCAAATGGCCCTTAGTTGTGAGGTATATGATGTGTTCATGTACTTCTTCTTTCTGCATTATGTCGTATAGATCCATGATTGATGTTGATGCAAGATCTTGTTTATTACATGTTGTCATGATTCCTTGCTTCATGTTATGTGGAATATTTTATGTGATGTACTTTTTTTCATAACTTATCATGTTATGCTTTGAGATCCCTTGTTGTATGTTGTTGGGATACTCGCGTTGTCGTCATGCATGTGTTTTGCTTTGACATTCTTTTTGTACCATGTTGGCGGGATGTGCACCATACTTGTTTTTGTGTCATACTGACATGAGTCTTTTGATTGAGAATTCTAGTTGTGGAACATCTATTAGAGCCACTCCTGCGTGAGGGCATTCTTCCTTGTATGATCGAGACATCATCTTTATCGACAACACATAATGCAGTGGCTTACACCATCTTGACATTGGACCCCAGAGACGTAGTCCCTCCTAGACGAACTCTGTTATCAATGACTTATGTTCTCATGTGCTGATGATTGTTATGTTCATTTTCTTTACACTCTACAACTATATTTTTTAATGTTATTTTAAAATGCAATTTTAACACATCACGAAAGTAAAAGGTCTTGGAAGGGTCCTTCTTCACACCCAGACCTGGATCAATGATCTACATCTCCTTCTCTATCTCAACCAACACATTAGCATCATAATATACCAAAGCATCATGATGGCCTAATTGCATACAATGACCTCATGCACAACAACCTTCACCATGACAATGCATGCATAACTATTGACACCTAATCCTCAGTGATTGGGGGAATTGAATGTGAACAGTCATCAAGAAGATGAACTGAATGATCACATTCATGTATAAAATAGATAGCTGGCTAATTGAATAAATGAATCAGTTTTCTGGAGTTACTCCTGGCCTAACATGGTATCAGAGCACAGGTCCCAGGTTCTTTTTTTAACCTTGCTTTGTAACTCCTCTGTCCATTGCCTGTCTTCTGCTCCTCTATCCAACACTTGAAGGAAACGCCTGCCTGAAGGTAACGCTGCCTGAAGCTACATACCAAACGTCTAAGAGAGAGAAACGCTGCTTGAAGCTGCATACCAAATGTCTAAGAGAGAGAAACGCTGCCTGAAGCTGCATACCAAACATCTGACAGAGTGAAATGCGTGCCTGAAGGTAACGCTGTTGTATTGAGCGGATATTAAAGAAAAATGTTGTTTGATATATGTATGGAGCTGATTGAAATGAAGTGCTGGTATTAAAAAACACTGATATGTATCTAAAGAAAAACGTTGTTTGATGGAGCTAATTGAAACGTTGTTTGATGGAGCTGATTGAAACGCTGTTTGATGGAACTGATTGAAACTTTGTTTGATGGAACTGATTGAAACGCTATTTGATGGAGCTGATTGAAATGTTGTTTGATGGAGCTGATTGAAACGATGTGAATTTCCATTGCTGCTGGTGATTGAAACGTTGTTTGATATATGGTTTGATATCTGAAACGTTGTCTGCTTTGAAGCTGCCTGGTATATGCCATACGCTGTTTGACATGGTAGCGGACTATTGTTGCTGATATTTTAACGTTGTTTGAATGTTGAGACTGTGAATCTATAAAACTTTCAGTATTACCTTAATCGACTTGAATGGTCAGATCTTGATTTGCGTCCTTTACATGTGGGCCTGAGTCGTTACACAAAGATCCAAGGGACAGCAAGTCTTCATCGAGTATCATCTGGTCACCATTGTTTTCATTCCACTAACAACAGCGGCATTCCATTATGCTGAGAACAATCTAAGCCTTGCACGTGGTTGATAGCGTATGCATCCACCACTCATTCTGGTTGGAGCCTCACTTGTTCGTATGCTTTGATGCGAACAATGCTGGTATGTGCACAGTGGGCCATGTTATATGTTGTTGATTGAAGTGTTGTGTTGAACGATGCATTGAAAAAGGCGTTAGGTGATAGTGTGGACGAATATTGGTGGACCCATAACTATGGTACATTTTATATATTCATTTTTGTGTTAAAGTTTATGAAGGCCTTAAGGAGTATTGAAATCTTTTTATCCCTTTGAGAAAAAGAGTTGACTGTATAGCAGCAGAAGTTTTTCTTCATAAGAGTAATTTTTTTGCCATCAGAAGTATTAGTCTATCAGCAAAAGTTTTTTTTATATATCAGCAGAAGTAATCTTTTACAGAATGCATTCAATCATCTCTATGATAGGAATAGTTCTCACTGGCAAGGAGAACTATCCTGACTGGTCCCGGATGGTACAACACACCCTCATTTTCAATGAGCTGTGGAAAGGAGTGTGTGTCGGAGGAGACAGTGACCCAGAAAAGCCTACATCAGACAAAGAGCTCGCCATCTGGGAAAAC
>APFE031451279.1:67270-96420 GCA_000404065.3 Pinus taeda
TAGCCAGTAGTTTTCCCACCTGCGGCCTTACGACACCTTTCCCAATGCGAGCAAGCAAGAAATTCCTGGACCTCGTAACCTCAGCCGAGTCCCTCTCCTTTGTTGAGAGTTCAGAAAGCTCACCCTACCGGGCCTATCTTTTTTGAATATTTATTCGGTGTAGTGCGGTGCGGGGGTCTTTGCCCCAATCTATAGCCCTAGCCCCCTGAACTGACCGTCTAGATTCGTCGACCATATAGATATTGACTGACCAATAAGAGATGCCAACAAAAAAGACAAGCTAAGAAGGAAACAAGCCACTAACCAGGATTGAACATGAACGATTGACTGCAATCTGGTTAGATCGACCTACGACGGATAATCAGAATATGCTTGACAGAGGAGCGGAGATGCTTGACAGAGGGGAAGAAGCATGATGAAGAGGGGAGAGAAGCATGGCGTAAAGGAGAGGGGGAAGATCTCTAGATATTATATAAGTAATTCTAGCTATTCTTTCTTAGAAGTGGGGGATGGAGAAGCGGATGGAGGGATGAACAAGAAGATTACTACAATAATAAAGAGGGGATACCATGGAATGGACATTGCAATTATAAAAAAATTGTTTACCTGTCCACCGATGTCATTTCTGGCATTCCCAAAACATTTTGTTTCCCAAAATAACCAATGAGGTGAAAGAATCACAACATTAAAATCCATAGGAATCCCTATTAGAAACATTTCCAAAGTCGACGGCTTGGGTGCCTAAAGGATCTCCAATAACAAATGAATCATGTCCAAGTCATGCTATGCATTTTCTCCCCATCATTTTTCAATCATATTTCCTATAACCTACCCACACCAGATTCAAGTAACATTCAAACGAAGGAATTAACATTTATTTTAATCATTTATATATATAAAATTTGAATTTGAAAATATTTTAACACAAAACAACTATAATACTAATATTATCTTCAAGTTTTGGATGTTGTTTAAATGGATATGATACCAGGTATTTTGAATTTTATAGTTAAAAGACAAAACAAAATCAAAGTAAAAGTTCAAAATACAATCAAACAATAAAGAGAGGATATCAGGGAATGGGCAATGAAATTATAAAAAGTATGTTTACTTGTCCACCAATGTTTAGCATTCCTAAAATTTCTTGCCCATGATAACCACGAGGTGAAAGAATCGAAAAATAAAAAAAATAAATAGGAATCTTTCCTAAAAACACTTCCAAAGTCAATGGATCAAGAGTCTGAAATATCTCTAACAACAAATGAATCATATCCAAGACATTCTATAAAATTTTTCCCTATCATTTTTCCAATCCCATTTCTTGTAATCTTCCCACACTAGAGTCCAGTAACATTCAAAAGAAAGATTTTAAATTTTTGTAGAAAAAATTGTAGATTTGTCAAGCATGCTAAATGCATGGTACATATACTCATAAATACTTGCAAAAAATAATATTTAGAGATTTTGTATTTTTTTTTAAATTGGAGATTTTTCAAGGAATATAACTGCGTCATATATAAATTGTTCCCGCAAATATATGTATAAATATGGTGGATCTTACTCATAAATATTTCCAGAAGAATTGTCAAGCAAGAAACAGGTATGACTTTGGAGTCCTAGTTGTGTGAGTCATTTAGATGGACCGAGTATTCTATATTTGGACATTATTTGTTTCATTAACATATTTTTTTATATATTACATTAACATCTTTTCTTATATGTTAAATTAACATGTTTTGTTATATGTAAAATAATTTCTTTTATAAAACCTATTTCACCTATCAAATTACCACACAAACATCCTAGTACATGAAAAATACAAGAGGAAATGGATATATAAAGCTAATAACGATAACCCAAAGCATTAATTTGTGATTAAATCACATTATTTTTGTAAGAAAATTGCTTCAAAGTGTTACAAAATATAATTCGTGTTAAATAATCACAGAACTGCCACCACACAAACATAAATGAAAAGACCAAAAAAAAATGATGGATGAGTTTGAAAGCTAAATAGAATAGGTACAACATGTGTAGCGGGACATCACATCCCATAAGAAATAAGATAGCCTATTATTAAATGATAGTCTTTCTGTTAGACATTTTGGAGGTTTTTCTGAGGCTTATTTTCTGGTCTCATTTGCTAAAATTATGGGAAGGATTTGTTTGAATCACAACTTTGAGTTGTAAAATCCCCACAATCCAAGTTCCCACGAGGTCTTTCAGGGTGTTCAATCCATATATGTAGTCGAAAGCCAAATTTTAAACAACACAAATCAAGATTTGACGAACAATTGTTTCTCTAGAATTCAGCCAAAAACTCTAAAGCATCTAATACACAACACCTAATACACATGGGGTCTTTGAGCTATTTTGAATAATATTGTCAGAAAAGTAAAAATTGACCAATCCAATCAAGAAAAGTATATATGAAATACTCTCATTTCCATAGTAAAACAAAATTCTCTCTCTTTTCAAATGAATCTGATCCTTTCAAGTGAGAAATGAATGACGAGGTAGGTTACTGGGCTATGTTATCTTTTGAACTTTAGCCCTGGAACATTATTAAATGGTGAGGTGATGGAATTTAGAATGATCCCCTAAATTAAAAATAAATTTGGTATTCATGTACACAATAATCAATATGAAGTACTCAATGTAAACAAGCTAGCCAACCACGTTGGGAATGGCAGTTCAAGGAGCTTTATTCACTAGTCGTCCGAACATTATTTAAAGGTAGCGGGATGGACTTTAGACTGATCCCATAAGTTCAAAATAAAGTGGATACTAATGTTCACAACAATGAATATGAAGTATTATATGTAGACAAGCCATTGAAACACCTTGGAAATGGTAAATCAAGGAGCTTCATTTAAGGGTTTTTTGCAATGGGAAAATTCAGGTTGGGTTATGTTTCTATGTTTACTGGTTGGTGGTCTTTGTAGGTGTTTTAGAATTCAATAGTTTATACCCCATACATCTTTGAGTGCCTGCTAGATGTAACCTCGCTTCTCTCCTTATTAATTCCCCTCAAGTTGCTCTCGTTGAACGAAAAATAGATGTGTTCAAAGATGGAAGGTGGAGATTCAAACAAGCTTCAACACATTGCAAATTAAAGGAATCTAAGTGGAAAGTGTCAGTGGCTCAAGGAAACTTCACCTCTCAGATGTTTGCAACTTCTTCCTTACATTACAATTCCAAAAACATGGCAAGACATGTCCTCAAACTCTAGATTTTGTCCTTCGAAAATTTTGTTAGTGGTTTGGCAGTTTACAATTTCTTTGATTTCTAGAAGGGACCAAAGTTTGTTTCATTCAGTCACCCTATGGCAAGCTATTAATTTTTTTTGTAGTGAGATTTAGTTTGGATGGATGAGGGCTACAATTCATGTCTCCTATTTTAATAGCATTAATGCCTACTGCTCATACTATAAAAGTCTTGTTCATAACAAGTCCTGAGACACCCTTTTGCATGCTAGCTTATGGGAATCAGGGCCAGAGTTACTATGGAAAACACTGATTTGAATGAAATTTGGAGAGTCTTACATTGTCACAAAGAGATCAATCAAGCCAAATGCAATAATTTGATGGAAGTTTCCTAAAATTTCTAATTTGGAACAAGCATGAAGCACAAACAATTCCAATGTAATGAGCATAAAATATCCCCATAAACAGAGATTAGATACAAACAAGTGATTTCATAATTGATATTTTCTTGATAGGGGAAATAACCAAACAATTGATTTTTCTAAGGATTATCTTCCAAGGATTGAACCAAATTTCATAATTGATATTTGTCTTGATAGGGATTTGGGAACATTACTCTATGTTGGCCCTCCTTCCCTATGTTGGGAGAAATCTAATTTTCCCTGCACATCCCATAACCCAAGTTTATTTTACAAGAAAGGATATCTATAGATAGATCATTTCATAAAGAACCAAATATGAAATTATAGCCACCTCAAAGATTGAAGAACTACATAAAAAATTCCATTAATATACTAGTCATTGTCTCTAAAACTAAGCTTCATTAAAAAATCTTGGTAAGGTACATACTACAAACCTCAATAATTATTCTATTTCTTCCATCACTTTCAACATAAATTTCATGCAGCGACCTAAATGGTACACCTACCTACTCATCACCCTGGTGTTCCATCAATACTATCGCTGATCTAAAATATGGTGGGACTTGCAAACTAGTGACTAATGGCACATGCACATATATGATGAAGAGGAATGAATATTTTGAGGGTTAAAATTACTAACCTATGAAGGTTTGGAAACAAATGATGATAAGCCTTATCCTTGAGAAGAACCACTACTTCTCTTAGGTTCTTATCAGAATGGAATATGATGTGATCCCAAAGACATACTTGGTAGTAGACGTAGCATCAAAGAAACAGTACCCCCAGGTCAATTTTGATTTTGGTTCATTTGAACCCAATTTCTATATTCAAAGTTAGTTTCTTTTCTCTCTGAACCAGAAAAAACCAGTTATTAATAGTAATACCCATCATCATGTTTCTCGAACTAGATTCTTCTTGCTAAGAAGATGAATGATCCCTTGCACCAGCATTGGAGATAGAAGCAATGTCATGTCTATGCATAGAAGAACTTTCATTCCATCCAACTGCATGCAAACTCCTCTGTATACCAAACAACACATGAAACATACTAAGGTTGGTGCTAGCATTCCAACAAATATTATAGAGTAAGCATCATTATCATCCTTTTATATGCATTTATTTACACACAACACAGTTTATTTGCTCTATTTTTAAGTCATTTTATTTATGGTAGGTTTTCCATTCAATATTGATATATACACTATTCAAAGTTAATTATTTTTTGAAACTGCTCATATCTTGGGTTAATGCCTTAATTTTTTTGTTGATTGGGCTTTGATCTAGCTGTAGGCCGGTGGGAGTTTACCACAACTTTCCCATCTTCTATTCTCAGTTCATTACTTTATGGACCCTACCCAAGAATTCTTTAGAGCGATATGTTCCAAAATTTTGATTGATCCTTTTCGGGCCAAAAAATGTGTGATTTTTGTTAGAGAAAGGGCTATTAATTTTGTCAGGACTTGTGACACTGTTGTAGTGTATTTCTATTGGGAGAGTATGGTGCTTTCATTTTAAGGTCTCTAGGATATTTTATACTCTCCAAATGAGGTTTTCTTCTTAATATTAAGGAACATATAGCTAATATTATTTTCTTGTATCTTAGAACCTTACAAATCACAAAGGCTCTCAGGATGCAAATGGAGGTACAGATAAGGTTGCATGAATAGCTGGAGGTAAGGGCTATAATTTTGCTATGTTGTTATGAAGTTTGAACTTCAAAAACTCACATTGATTTTGAGCCTTTCTTTTTAGCATGTTGAAAGACACTTGCAACTTCATATACAAGCACGTGGAAGGTACTTGTATTCAATTCTAAAACAATCAAGGGAAACTCTTGTAGGTTACAAAGTGGGTTCAATTGGATTGGAAGATACTCGTGAGGAATGTTATGAGTTAGCCTCAAAAGTGAAAAGTGAGTGAATACCTATTTGGTTCTTGGGAAGTGGTTCCGTCTTTCTATATTATGTTTCCTCTTTCAATCCTTTCTTAAATAAAAATTAGACCCACAAGAACAAAAGGAGCATAGAAGGAGCCACTCCCATTGTAACCATTAATCGAATCCATTGAAGTATTGTGCCAATGTCCTAGCATGCTCTGTTGAAATGCAATGGGTTCCATATTATCACTCTTAAATTTTATTCATAGACATAATGCTTTTACAACATTTCTTCCTTCCTTGCATGATGAAGATTATATTAGATTAGTAGAAAGAATATAAAACTCAAATTACCTAAATGAAATAAATGCATATAATCATTATTGAATTCTATTTATAAACATACTACTTTACAACATTTATTCCTTCCTTGCATTATGAAGATTTTATTGGATTAATAGAAAGAATGCAAAATTAAAGTCACCTAAACGAAATATATGCATAAAGTATCACTTAAGAATGGTATTTGGAGATTTTCCTTGTTCAACATCCATGACATTGTCATCATCATCAGACTTGGGTACTAATGCAGTGACTCAAGCATATTCTTCCAAAGATTTTCAACTTGCAAGCCACATAAATCTAGGTTACCTATAAATTTGCATATGCCAATGCACAAATTGTACATTTTATGCACAAAAGGAGCTAAAGATATTATTTTATCTAATGGCAGTTTGTCATGTATGGCCTTTTCGAAACCAACCTTTTTTAGTGGTATTGGGGGAAGTTGAATTGTTATACATGTTCAAATACATCATCCTTATATAGAGATACTAGAGCCTCCAAGAGGCCCATTATCAAGTCAAGAGCCTTGTCAACTGTCTTCAAATACTTCATCTGCACCATCCTTATATTGTTTCCTAGGCCAAAGAGTCATCCATGAGAAACAAATTTGTGATTCTTGTGAAGGACTTGATGAAGTGTGCTCATGAATTCTAGTTTTATGTCATGGAAGACTCCTCGAGGAAAGGCATGCTCTTATCACACAGTATCTTCACTATCAAAATTGATATTGTATTTTTATAGTTAGTCAAATTTATTGATGTTTGCTTTAGATTGTTATTCCATAGTTGACAAAAAGGAAATTGTCAATATACTACCCTGAGGAAGGGCCAGAAGTGGTAGTTCCTAGAGAAGCCCCTTGGGTTGTTTCCTCATTGATCAACAGTGTGTAGGATCCATTTGCTAGATGTTAATCAATGACCATTATGTTTGCTAGCATATAGAACCATATGAGGCTTTTGTATTTTTATACTTAAAATAATACTTTAAAAGAATTCAATAGTGCGAATGGATGTCCCAATCCTTAGTTGTGCCCAAATGAATTGTTGGTGAAACATTTCAACATTATTGAGTGGGATGATATTTGAGTTGGTGGTCAGGATATTACCCCATGGAAAATAGAAATGAAAGTCATATACACTATATTCTGCAAGTATTTATTCTAGGAAATCTCTAGAAGTAGGTGGTTGGTCAAATGGAGAAACCTATATTTTTTCATGAATAAAAATTGAGATTGGATACATACACATGGAACAAGTACACTTCAAATCACAGGGAATTTTGGTGGGGTTCCACCTTATTAGGTTACCATTTAGTCCTTGTTTTCCACTTCAAAGTTGTGTGTTCATGCATCCTAAATTAGGCCTTGCAAGATCCACTTTATTGCATTTTCTGAATTCTAGTGCAATTTGCAATCAAATTTTAGCCCATTTTCTCAACTTCTTGCTTTGGTTTTTGACATTTCCCTGTAAATTAACTTCTTCTAGGATGGTTCATGTCTCTATGCCTCTATCACATGCATCAAAATGTGGTTGTTAGCAGCTTCTTGTGATTGATGTAGGCAACAAAAATATTGGATTTTTTTTGCATAATAAGTGTCATGTTTTATTTCATAAAAAGCTTCCCTTTTGGGGGATTCCTAAGTCATTTTAAGGACATACTTCTCTTACATTCCTACAGATCTTCTTTGAACTCTATTAGTTATTATTACAAGCTCATTATAACAGTTGCACCACCTTTGTAAGCTTTTAATGCCACAATATTAGGATTTTGGTTTAGGGTCTTGAGAGTAATATATTGTTGTTTTGAAATGTTGCTTTTAGGTGGTTGGGATTTCTTGAGAATGATGGGGCAATCCTATCTAACAATTTCTTTAATTTTATTCGGTGAATCCTTAATCCCATACTCAATTTTGCACAGAATTTCTTCCTCGGGTGGCATATGGAAAATCTCCATGGAATGTAACAAGTTGTGTTTTGAAAGACGCATTTTCATCTATCACAATCTAGTGTTTGGAAAATTTCTAGAGAAGTAAATGATTGGTGAATATCACTCCTTAAAGCTTTCCTAGAACATAAAAGATGATCAAACAGAACAATTTTGTTTATATATTTAAGATATATATTATATATATTATATATATATATATATATATATATATATTTATATATATATATTCTATTATATATATTATATATATATATATATATATTATATATATATATGTATATTATTATATTATATAATATCATTTCAAATTTGCAAAGTGAATACATGTTTGGTTCTTGGGTAGTTTCTTCATATTTCTAAATTCCTTTTCCTCTTTGACTCCTTTCTCAAATAAAAAGTAGACCCACAAGACCACAAGGAGCACATAAAGAGCCACTTCCATTGTAACCATTTCTCCAATAAGGAGTCATTTTGAGTACCATGCTAATGTCATATCATGTTCTACTGAAGTCTAATAGGTTCCATATAATCATTTTTACAGTTTTTTCATAAACAGATACCAAAACTTTCAAAGAGTCACCGCCAAACTCTGTGACTCTCTTTTTTCTGACAAATTTAACAGGCTACAAAGAGATATATTTAAACATAAGTTTGATGCTTAGGGTTTTAATAAGTCATTCACAAAGGTTGAAATTAAGTGTTTGAGGACTATATCACACAGCCATCCTTACTTTATCAATGTGATTTGTGATAATTCATGTGGGTTGGTAACAGGTCATGTCTCATTAATGAAATTTCACGAAATATGAAAACATAAAATGGTACTTTAATTTTGTTTTATTTTTCATTTTATTTTTTGCTGGTGATCTACTCTTTGTTGTACTTTAAAACTGATTTTCAAAGATTCAAATTCTGTTTGGGAAAGCTCGGGATGTATAACTCCATACTTATTATCCAGACACATGCCAACTACATTTTAATGTAGAAGAAGAAAAACAAAGAATTACCATTAGAACTAGATATAACTCTAGAAACGGATAAATTCTACATTAACCATAAGATGTTATCATTTTATTTTTATAGTTATGATGGTATTATTTTCTTTCTCTAATTATTACCTAAAACCATCCCATTTTGGCCAGAGCACTTATGAAACTCTCGGTAATTACTCCCAAAATTGTATGCACTAAGAAAGGAGCTCCACAGTCAATTGAACAGGGCTAATTGATAATCAAATTGGAGATAGTTACAGTGAAATACTAGCACCTTACCATGAGACCACGGCCCCAACCCACACACAAACTTTAATTGAACAATGGTAATACTCTCAAATGGTTCATTTGTAGGGTGTAGAGTATAAATCCCAAAAGTTTTTATTATAAGAATGGCATATGCAAGCCTTCAATAGTTTTTAGTTAGGCTTTACGCTTGCCCACCTTGAGATTTTTGCTCATTAACATGAAATTTTACTGCCAAATTCCCTACAATAGAAGACCATGTTTCTCTAAAACCCATCACGATGGGAGGTTTTCACGTTGATGTTGTCAAGTTCTAACTTATTGGACTAGGTATTAGCATCTTCTCTCATGTCAGAAAGATTTCCATCGCCATAACATAAGGATTAGAAGGATATTATATCCTTGTTAGAAATCAAAGGCCCACTTTCGTAGCAGTAAATTGAAAAGGAAAAATCCCTTAATCAAGACCAAACCTTTTAGTACCAAGCCTTATGAAGAACCTAGGTAAGTGATGTATGTATGAAGTAGACTCTCTTTCATTGCAGATGAAAAAAAATGGCACAAATAACAAAGAATTAGTAGCAAAATGATGCAACATGCTATAAATGTAGACAACTAATTGAGCAGATGCCACACTACCCCACAAGTTCCTTCCCTTATGATAGGCATCTTATCTCTGTTGCAAATTGCAAAATTGTGATAGCATAGTATTGTTATTCATATGAATCAATAGAAAGGAGCACATACAGAAGGTTAATCCCTCCTAAGTAGTTTATTTTAGCTCATGCTATGCACAATGGAAGCACTATATATAATACTAAGGGGCCTACTCTTCATCACTTCCTTAAGGTGGAAGCACTAAAGTGCTATTATTTTTCATATGCTTTTTCAGGCAAGGACCCTTTCTTCATCCACCTCAATGGTTTTCTTTGATGTGATCTATGATTCCCATGTAAATAGCCTACACTCAGTTGTTGGTCTCTCCAAGCCTCACTCCTAATCTATCCTTGAAACAATAAACAAATTGGAGGAAGCAAGAGCAATTTAGGCAATTACCTAGCCATCATGCCACAACAATCAACATTTGAAGAGGAACATTATTTGTGGGCAGCTTCCTAGCTCACAAAGGCCCATGATATACATACCTTCTTCTATCAAGGTTAGGACACTCAAGCATTATAAATATATTAGGCCATAGCCCATTTTTCCCAAAATCAACGTAAATGACACTGAAGAGACCTATTACAACACTGAAAATAGAGCGGAGGTAAGAAAATGTACATATAAGCCAACACCATTACATGATTCAATCCAATTGAATAAATATTGCCACAATTGGATCACTTCATAACCAAATTGAAGTGGGAGAATATAACTTTATATTTCTCCACCACCTAATCTTGTATTATGGAGAAATTGCCATCCTTACAAATGAGAGTTTCCATAAATGGATTATAATTGACTACTTTTATAATTTAAATAATCTTCCACTAATGACATATTAAATCAGATCATATAGGATAATGTTTATTCTAAATATCAAACGATTACCCAAGCTACTCAGGTGCTATGGATATTAAACAATACATTACTTTGAAGCCTTGTAACTGTTATTTATTTTCAACTGAAAGTGTAGATATTCAGAGTAATTATAATACATACAAACATATAAAACAGTTTCTTGTTTAAATTGCAATTCAATAATTAAAGAATTGTCTAAGTTTATAATTAAACCCTTCCAAAAGGAATAGCCTAGATATCCTTCGTACTGTTTCCTATACCCTTCTTACATATAGGGATCTTCTCAAATAAATATACTATCTAGAACATGTATTTCATAATATTATCCCCCAAAATGATGGATGTGATGACAAGAAAACAAACTTGGGATGTGACAATATTATAACTTCTATTAATAAATGAATACATAATGCACTTTTGGCTTTATCACTATGGAAATTAGTTCAATTAATCACATGTGGCATCCCTTGGCGCTTCACAGAAGACACATCACAAATGTTTAAATTGAAAAACATTATAGACATGTTGGTATGTTCAAAATTGCTATTTTAAATGATAACTCTACCCCCATTTTATATTCAAATATTTCATGATAGATGCTCCCAATCAAGAAACATAATTTTCCAGGTAATTGAGAGGTTTTACGTATAAGCTAGGACAGATGATAACGTGAACTATATAATTTTTTTTCTTTTATCTCAGGATTCAAACATTAACTTGTTCTTATTAGATGCCAATATTTGGCTAATTAATTAATAATATATTTTTGGCCAATTAAGTAAATATACACATTGACAATGGTATTATTTTTGGTTTGGATAATTAATTAACAATATATTTTCTGCCAATAATTACACATTGAAAATAGTATTATTTTTGCTTGGGTTAAGTCAAATTAATTTAATTTTGATTTTGATTTCTTAGTTTAATGTGAAAATCATTGCTCAAACTTCATTCATACTTATTACGCACCCAGTGCCTAATCACACTTAAAGGAGATAAATTCCATATCAAATCATAAACATGAAAAATGGTAAAAAAAACCATCATAACTTTGACAAATAAAAATTGCTACATTAATCTTCTAATTTACATATCTTACCATGGAGAATTTATGACAAAACCCTCATCAAATGCCACTACACAAAAAATCGCTTCTTCACCACTCGGCATGAAGATTTATAATTGATGGGCTTTTGACCATTTGCCTTCATATTAAATGCTAGACCTCCTACTATACAAGATTGCGCTTCTCTGAAATTGAATCTGGGTTAAGGGAACATTAACTTCATGTTGACATCCCATGTTAGAGAATATGATTGATTATCTTCTCTTTTTGTGTAGGATACATTTCCATGTACATGAAACAAAGAATCCTTTTGATACCATCCCACGATTGGAATTAAAAGACATGTAAAACTGCCACCAGAAAAGAGACCAACCATATACTATGCTCCCACAAGTTCCTCTTCTGATACACAACTTCATCTTCGATGCAAATTTTGAAATTATTATCATGGAATTTTAAAGAATCTATGGCTTGCAGTAAGGGTTACTCATCTGATGTGTTCACTAAAGGCCTTTTTTGTCATCTGCATCAATGAATTTGCTTGATATTATCTATAATTTACCATCTACATAGACTCCAACCAGTTGTTGGGATCTTAATGACTCAAACTCCCAATTTATCTTTAGGACAATAAACATAATAGAGAGAGCACAAGAAATTTGGGCAACTAGTAAGCCATACCACAAACCCCCAAATCCAATCTTGTACCAGAATGCTAGAGCCATGATGACACGAGTGCCAAAGAAGTAAGAGGAGCCCAAGTTGATCTAGACCACTATAGCGGGCCTTGTGCTACCTCTCAGTAGTGAGCACGCCACAACCTATTGTTTGAGGGAAGTTCTCCAGCCCACAGAAGCCCATGACAGGTATAATTGTCACTGTCAAGTCTAGGACACTCTCATCCCTTATTAAAACCAATGTTGCAAATATCAGCATCAGGATAAAATTGGAAAGGGTCCTTAAAACCCAAAAATCGTAAAAATTGGGAAAATATCAGTAGAAATTGACAAACATTGGCAAAATTAAGAAACCATAAAAATATTTTTAACAATCATAAAACATCTGTTAGGCCAAAAAATCATGATTTCAAGATAAAATTAGGATGTTATTGAGATGTTCGCAACAATGGTAAAAACATTAGCCCATCTATCCCTTAACGGAGTAGTCCATGTTACATTGATCAAACCCATGACAACTGCAGAACCTAAGGCTGTCACTCTAAGGCTACTAGAGTGGCAAGCCTTGCCCTATCAGGCATGTAGGCACCTACCTCATTGCCCACCCAAGTAGACACAGAGGATCTCAGAGCCATTGGAGCAGTGTACATGAAGTTGGTGGTCTAAGTTAGGATCACAGTATTCTGATAGTTCCTAGGAAACTGGGAAACTAGCAACAAATAAGGTTCCTCTTCACATACCATTTGTTGTGGCATAAAAAATATATGTTACAACTAGCTAATTGCACAAATTTTTGTTTCTTTTCCCATTTTTTGTTGTTGTTTCCAAGATAGTTTGGGAGTGAGGCTTGAAGAGACTAACAACTAAGTGGAGGCTATTTAGATGGGAATCGCAGATCACATCAAGGAAAACCATTAAGGTAGATGAAGAAAGGGTCCTTTTGTCAATAGAGAAGATGAATAACTTCTATGCAAAAAATAGATTCTTATGAATAACAAGACTATCATATCACAATTCTGCAGTTTGCAACAAAGATATGATGCGTATTAGAAGAGAAGGAACTTGTGCAATAGAATAGTATCCACTAAACTAGTTCTATGCATTTCTGGCATGCTGCAACATTTTGCTGATGATTCTGTTGTTAGTGTTATTGCTTTTGCATAGGTAGTCAAAGAGAGTCTACTTATTGCATACATCCCTTGCCTCCCTTCATGACAATGCTTTGTACTGAAACGTCTTTTCTTGATTTAGGGATTTTTATTTTCAATTTACTTTTAGAGAAGTGGGCCTTTTATTTCTAACTAGGGGATAATATTCTTCCAATCCTTATTTTAGGGAAATGGCAATATTTCTAACAAGAGAAAAGATGCCAATACCTAGTCCAATAAGTTGTAAACTTAAACCTGACATCCTCCCATACTGACAGGTTTTTGATAAACATTGTCTTCTATGGTAGGGAATTTAGAAGTAAATTTTGATGCCAGTTAACATTAGCCTCAAGGTATGGAGGTGAAAATCCCAACTAGAATATATTGAAGCCTTGCATGCACCATTCTTGTCATAAATCCTTTATATTGAAGCCTTGCATGCACCATTCTTGTCATAAATCCTTTTTGGATTTAAGAATTGGGCCCGACAAATGAATCATTTGAGAGGATTATTGTTGTTCAATTATAGGTTGTGTGTGGGTTGGGGTCATGGTCTCGTGGTAAGGTGCTAGTTGTTCACTGCAACTTGCTCCAATTCGATTATCAACTAGCCCAAACCAATTCATAGTGCATTTCCTTTCTCACTACATATGTTTTTGGGAATAATTTCCAAGGGTTTCGTAAGTGCTCTGGCCAAAATGGGATGGTTCTAGGTAATAATTAGAGAAAGAAAGTGATACCATCATAATTAGAAAAAGAATATGATACCATCTTAAGATTGATGTAGTAGTTATCCATTTATGGAGTTATATCTGTTTTCAATGGCACACCTTTTTTCTTCTTCTTTTGTATTCGAACGTAATTGTTGTGTGTTCGGCTAATAAGTATGGAGATCGACTACCTGAGCTTTCCCAAATAGAATCTGAGTCTTTGAAAATCACATTTAAATTACAATAAAGAGTAGATCACCAACAAAGATTCAAAACGAAAAATAAATTAGAATTATATTACCATTTTACATTTGTTTGTTTGGTGAATTTTTCATTAATCATACATGACTTATGTAATTGGATTAGTGATCATTGAAACTACCCCAAAATACCTAAAAACATTATTGTGAAAAAACTAGACTAATTTTACAAAAAGGGAAGATTTTTTCTCAGCATATGAAAAGAAAACAAATAAAGGTTTGTTGCACAGATGCATCCCTTGTCCCACAAACAAAAATGTCTCATACACCAATTTTCTGTCTGGCTAGGCTGTGACCTTAACATTATTATCCCACAAAAAAGTGTCTCATAATTAAATGTCATGTATGGCTATGTTGTGACCTCAAAATTAAAGTATTATTATTATTTTACAAAAATATCATAATTGTTCCCAATGTAAGAAAAAATTAAAGGTATTTTTCATACATCAATTTAGTGTCTATATATAGGCTCTAACATCATCATTATTATTATTTTTTTGTCAACAAAAAAAACCCATATATAAAAACAAATACCAATATGGCATGTCACTTGTGTGATTGGAGTAGAAATCATTGAAACTACCCCAAAAGACGTGATGACATAGTTATAACAAAATTAACCCAATTTTACAAAAAGGAGGAATTGTTCCCAACATGGAAAGAGAAAAGAAATATAAATTTGTGAACAAAATGTGATTGAAGAAGTACAAAATCATAAATGACCCAACAAAATTGGTGTCAATATAGTTATATTAAAAAAAAAAAATTGTTTACCCATCATAAAAAGATGAGATGCAATAATACATGTGTAAGTAACATCCTTTGAGCCTTGCATGATCCATGGGACCCCTTATCTTATATTATGGGATTTTGATCAAATCTATTGGGTTTTTAAGCTCATTAAGAACTCAATTATTTAATATGTGTGTATGTATTTGACCTAAAGGAATTTGCAATGTGATCATGTGTGTCAAACCTAGGTCTTCCCCAAACGACCACACATAGTATACAAAAATAATATTGAACCCCAATGACATACAAGAAAATAACCTCAAACCCAATAATACCTGGCATTGCAACAATAGAAACAGAGTCTCCATGGGGCATGGGGCTTTAGTATTGTGCATGGAAACTATCAGATAGGTAACTAAAATATGAAACAATTCCATCTGACAGTGAATATTGGTGGAATGCATTGGTCATCCTGCTTGTACTTCTTCTGCTTCCTTTTCTTTTTATGCTCCTTTTGGAAGATGAAAAATAAGAGGATTGATACCCACATGGCACCCCTCCTACATCTCTATGGAAACAAATATCCCACCTCCTGGAGGGGTGGTGAGAAGTTGGTCCATCAATGGGAGTCATTTGGATCTAGAGACCATTCCCCACTTTCGAAATGTGTAACTAGTATCGGTCTTCATAATTTTATTTGTGTCATGTTATGATGTAATTCTAATGTATTGATCAAAAGAAGAAAATTGTGAAAGAAAAATTATTTATAAAGCATGGTTTTCATCCTTATGTCATTTGGTCAATAGGTGAAGCATCCATTATATTATTCTAGGTTTTGTCTTGAATCATGGTCATTGTATTTATGTAAAAGACCCTTTTTGGGCACTTATATCAAGAAAAGATTTATTTTTATATATAAATGCGTCTAGGTAAGCTCCCAAAGAAAATTCTACCAGCAAGTGGAAGTCGGCCTAGAGTGGGTTTGAAGAGCTCTTACAAGGGTATTTATAGAGATACTTTTACGTCCATGATACTAATTGGTACACTTCACATAAGATATGTCTCCAGTTTGAAGAGGAATGCGAAGACCATGAAGAGGCTAGAAGAACCTTTCAAAAGGGAGTTTTTTGAAGTCCTTAGAGATACGAAGTTGCAGAACTCTGAAGATGCACAAGTCTAAAGTTGTAGAAGTGAGAAAGACATGTATGGATGGACGGCTAACTTATATCTTGGTGAAAGCTATAGGTCTTGGTGGGTCTTGTAAGTCTCCTTTGAAGTTAATAAGAAGAGAAGTTCTTGTGGCTTTTCCCCTGTTATAGGAGCCTTTCCCTAGCATGGACCCTATATATTGTGTTCACGTGATCTATATTGTTTTCACATTTATTTGATGATGAACAACATAAACATAATCAATTTAAGAAGTATCTAAATCCAAAATACATGTTAAAGAAGGAAAGTGATAATTTAATAATGTTTCCCTAATCAGGTTTCCAACATGGAATCAAAGCTAAGGCTTGAAGAAAGGAAAATAGATATCACCTTTTGTTAAAGAAAAATAGCACAATGACATGAATCTAGCGGAAACCCTAGAAATCTCCTTAAAAGGATTGCCACCATCTCTAAAACATCACTCAACTCAAAGCTCAATACTATTTTATAGCTCGTATAATCTAGAAGTCACTGATTGCATTCACATAATCATTTTCGTATTTGTTGCATGGTTTATGGGTTTCACTCTAAAATATATTAGTAGAAATTTACAATAATGGTTTGATTATTTACTTAAAATATTTTCTTCTTCAATACTTCATTGTGATTATGTGGCATGTCTCGAATTGCACCCCTGTTTGACTCATAATTTTTTAAGCACAAATCTATAGTGGTTTGTATTTGTGCAAATCAAATTCTTTGAAAACGAATTGCAATGGATCGACCTTTTTAGGATTCAAAATATCAGAGGATGGAATCCTATGTAGCACACATTTGTGGTGGATTTATAATGCGAACAATGGATCGCTAGAACTATCTCATCGCTATGACTTGTGCTCATATAATTATGATTCATATGTGGTTATGAAGCTCCCAAAAATAAATGTGTGAGACATTATTGATTCATTTTTATCACAATGGTGATATTATGACTCTAATAACTTGTGATCTCACAATGGATTATATTCTAGCAACATTGACAGTTCATTATGATTCTATAATTTCTTATCTCAATAAAGATACAAAGTAATGACTCTTTCATGATTTCAAAGGCTCAGATTATGTACAATTGGTCCATACTAAAGGTTTTTGTGTCACGACTATCACATTACAGGATCGACAAGACTATATGACTCATAGCTCATATATACATGGCCCGAAGTTACATGACATGGTTTGATAATAAGGCATTGTTGACAATGTGTTGATAGTGTAAAGATGATATGGAACCAGTGATCCAGGTGAATATTAGTGGCCACCCACCAATTCCACTTGGACCCCCACCATTGTTTCTTTTAGTTCTTCAGTTTCCTTAATTGTAGCATAGTTTACTATTTTTAGCAGTTTTTTGGGTCCTAGATTCCATAGCTGCTTTGAGGCCCTAAATGACATATTTTGGGAAACATGGGAGAAACATGGGTTAATGGACTGATGTTTCTCATCCCAAAGTTGTAGTCCTAAGATATATCTTTCTAACGAGGTATTGTGTGCATCAAACGGAGATTGTATGCCAAAGTTATGACCCTAGGAAGTTGATGTACCAACTTACCCAAAATGGGACCCATAGTTTGGCGCTTCATCTTCTAGAGTTAGGTTTTTGGATGTTTATGGTTTTCCATTGTTTCTCAACAATAAATAGGCCTTCGAGCCTCATTTTAAGACATTTTAGAGGCATGTAGCCACCACATCTCTTCTCAGAGATAAGCTACCATTGCCCTAGCTAGTTTATTTCCATTTCCATTTGTAAGCATAATTCAGTATTTTATAGTAATGAAATGAAGTATTATTTATGTTGCATCTCTATGTGTATGGTTATGTCTATAATTTTTTACATTCCTATTTAAATCCAGATCAATGGTATTAGAGGGGTCTACTCTTTCTCTGTCTTTCTTTTCATGTCCCCAACAAGGTCGGGATATAAGGAGTTACGACTTGAACTAGTTGAACCTTTGCAAGACCAGCATCGCAAATCCCGATGGCCTCCCATGGCAGATGAAGAGAAAGACGAGGGTGTAGGAGATCCTATAAAAATCTTGCTCAAAGAGGTCCTCGAGTGACAAAGGAACACAATGATGGACAACTTTGGCTAGATCCTTTAGCGGCTACCCATGGGTGACACATCTACATCCAACAGCTACACTAGAAGCACCACACCCTTGAAGGTACAAGTTAACTTTGACATTCCCATATTTGAGGGTCAAATAGATGTATATGTGGTATATAAATGGTTAAATCTACTAGAAGGGTATTTTTATGTTCATGATTTTTCCAGTAGGGAAAATATTACTTTCTCTCTTCTTAAAGCCACCCCCCATGTCAAAGATTAGTGGGAAACCTACTACAAGCAGAGGGATGAAAACATGACCTCACTATTTCCAGTCGCACCCACTTGGAATTCATTCTGGGCTACCATCAAGGAGCAGTACTACCATGTCGGAAGCTATGAGGATCAATACATAAAGTGGACCATGCTGCGGCAGGGAAGAGACCAAGATGTGTTGGAGTTTACCAATATTTTCCATTCCCTTCACAGAAAGGTGGGTATCAAGGATTTAGAGCATCATTTGGTACTCAAATACCCTAGCTTCCTACACAGGTACATCCAAGAAAAAATAGAATTCCTGAACATCTCCTCTCTCGGCATGGCATACTGATATGCCATCAAGATCGAACAAAATTAAATAAAAGAAGCGAGACTTTGGATCTGCGAATTTGAAACAAGGGAAAGGTGCCCCCAAACCGCAAAACAAAGGACAAAGCCAAGGAGAGGCAACCTAAGACATCCTACCAAGGCCGCAAGTAAAGAATAGTGTTGTGAAGCCAGAAAAGGACACGGGAAAGTGGTGTGAGTTCCATAAGAGTTCCACTCACGAAACACGTGAGTGTCGGGCCAAACATTCACTGGTGGCCAAGCTAAAGGTTTCAGAAACAGATGCATGTTCTGACTCTGAGTCAGAACCTGATAAGGGGAATGATAAAGGGAAGCATATTATTGATGTCGAGTCCAACGCCACCGTTTCCACCACGAAGATCCATAAGGAGGAACTCAAAGATCAAGAGGAGGAGGAGCGCCTCTTCCACTCCTAGATGTGGGTAAAGAGCTCCCCACTACAGTTCATTGTTGATAGTGAGAGCCAAAAGAAGCTCATTTCAGCAGAGGTCATGAAGCAGCTGGGCTTACCGACCACAGCACATCCACAACTATACACCATTGGGTGGCTTCACTAAGGACGTGATCTTTGCGTGAGCCAGCAGTGTTGCCTTCAATACAACATCAAGCCCTTCATTGATGAGGTATTATCTGACATTGCTCCCCTTGATGTTTGAGATGTATTATTATGCCAACCATACATGTGGATGTGACATGTTGTGTATGAATCAAGGCCTTGTACTATTATTTTTACTTTGGGAAATAAGTTGTACAGGATACCTGAGGTAGCACTGCCTACCGCCATCTCTTTGGTTACTGCAAAAAATTGCAGTAAGCTCATTTCAAAAATCAGGAAATTTGTTTTCCTAATGATACGTCCTCAAGGAAAGAAGAAGACGACGGCCACGGCCTCTAAATAGGGCCCCTCTGCATGACAACTACAGATGGACATGGTCATGGAGGAGTACAAGGATATCTCCACCTCCCCAACAGGGGTTCCTCTGCACTGTTAGGTCAATCACTCCATCGATCTAACCCTAGGTGCACCGCTACCTAATGGACCAATCTATTGGTGCTCCGTTCTGGAGAACGATGAAATAAAGAGTCAGATTTAGGAGCTACTGTAGAAAGTTCACATCCGTCCGAGTTCATCGCCCTATGGAAGCCTGATCGTGTTGTTACAAAATAATAAGGATGGGACTTGGAGACTCTATATTAACTATCAGGCATTGAACAAGATCATTGTCTAGAATAGGTACCTGATCCCATCGATTAATGACATCCTGGACCAACTGAAGGGGGGAAATGTTTCATTAAAATCAATTTGAAGTCAAGGTATCTCCAGGTACCAATCAAACCCTCTAATCTGTGGAAGACTACCTTCAAAGCCAAGGAGGGCCTTTTCGAATGGTTGGTTATGCCTTTCTGGTTGACAAATGCTCCTGCAACCTTCATGAGGCTAATGGATAACATCTTGCAGCCATTTGCCAACTGATTTGTAGTGCTATACTTGGATCACATCCTAATCTTCAGCCAGAGTTGGGAAGAACACCTCCACCACATCTCGTAGGTTCTCCAAACACTGCAGCAACACAAGTTCTGTACTAATGTGGGGAAATACACTTTTGGCATGACCCAAGATTAGTATCTGGGATACATTATTGATGAACGTGAGGTGCATGTGGATCTAGAAAAGATCAAATTCATTCAGGATTGGCCATCTCCAACCACTTTGACAGAGCTCTACAACTTACTGGGTCTTGCCAACTTCTACCATAGGTTTGTGTTGGTATTTTCTCATATCACTTGGCCCTTCAATCAATTCACCAAAGGAGGAGTGAAAGCAAAATTCTTTTGGTCTAAATCTCAAAAGAAGGCATTCAGATAGTTGAAACATCGCCTCTGCTCAGCATCAGTGCTCACATTACCAGACTTGCAACAACCATTTGAGATCGAGATAGATGCCTCTGACTATGCTATTGAGGTAGTCCTTACTCAACACAGACATTGAGTGGCATATCACAGTGAGACACTTTCAAACATAGTCTGGAAGTATCCCACTTATGATAAAGAGATGTATTCCATTGTGAAAGCCTGCCGACAATGGAAGCATTACATTTTGGGGAAGGAAACAATAATCCACATAGACCACTGGTGCCTGCAGTTCATACAGACACAAGGGAAATTGCAAAATGATTGCCATCAAAAGTAGTCCACATACCAACAACAGTTCCATTTTAATATCAAGTATAAGAAGGGCATCACCAATAATGTTTCATATTGCCTCAGTTAACCACCGATCATAATGTTAACCACCGTGGTCAACTCTTATGGGCATGAGACTTCTGATTGGCCACTTCTCTATAAAAGCAGCTCAGAATTTGGCCACACATACCATACACTTTTGGAGGGTCAGCATGCTCCATATTTTCACCTCCAGGATGCCCTGTTATGCCACCAAGGTCACCTTTGTCTTCCTTAAAGCGAGCATGCCAAGATGATTTGGGAAGCACACTATAGTCGGGCTGCTGGGCATTTCATGGTTGAGAAAATGGTAGCAATACTGCAAAACTATTTCTATTGGTTGAATCTTCAACAAGATTTCAGGAACTACATCAATTCGTACACTACTTGTGCCATTGCCAAACCAACCATCAAGAAGCAAGTCCTCTATACCCCTCTACCTACCCCTAGTCGAACTTGGGAATCCATCTCCATGGATTACATGTATGGCCTTCCTTCCACTAAGCATGGAAATGACTGTGTTTTTGTGGTCATCGATAGGTTCTTGAAGATGGCCATTATGGTGGCCTTCAAGAAGAATATCATAGCAGAAGCTACTGCTAAACTCTTCTTTGAATGAGTGTGGGTACACTTTGGGATCTTACAGTCCATCATCTCAGATCGGGACAGTAGGAACCTTAGTACATTTTGGTCCAGTCTTTGGTCGATGCTCGACACCAAACTCACTATGTCCACAGTCTTCCATCCCCAAACAAACTGATGGCTAGACAGAGGTTGTCAACAGGATGATCATACACATTTTGTGCATGTATAACTCAAAGAATCCACGCACATGGGATGATAGCCTCCCCTATGTTCAACACATCTATAACCGAGCTCTCCATAGCTTGAGTGGCCACAACCCTTTTTAGGTGGGCTTGGGCTTCCAGCCACTGTGTCCCATTGATGTGGCCATGCCATTTGTAGCTACTCAGGAAGATTCGGCTCATATCTAGTCCAAAGCAGAGAAGAAAAATAAATTCATTGAGCACATCCAACATATCTTCCATCAGGTCCACGACATTCTGGAGAAATCAAATGCTAAGTACAAGTAGAAACATGATCAACATTGGGTGCCACACAAGTTTCAGGTGGGTGACAAAGTCTAGTTGCATTTGCAAAAGGAACGCCTTACCGGAGCCTATCAGAAACTCAGACCATTTCGATATGTTCCTTACACCATTACCAAGACTATGGGAGACAATGCATTTGAGATAAACATTCCCCATTCCTTGTCCTGAACCTAGTGTTCAATGTGGACCACCTTCGACCATACTTTGCAGCATTACTAGACACATCAGACATTACAGAACAACTCACACCAATAGAGTTAAATCCAGATTGCATGGAACAATCTACAACTGATCGGATCATGGACACACATATCAAGCACACTCACCAAAAAAAGCTCTAACTGTATCGATTTGTCAAAGTAGGCCAAGTTCTTCACTAGGGCAAGTGGCTCACTAAGGACCAAGTTCAGTAAGAGTTTCCTCATCTCATGGAGGAACTCAATGCAAAGGGGATCATTTCTTCCTAAGGGAGGAGGAATGATCTAGGTGGATAATTGGTGGCCACCCACCAATTCCACTTAAACCCCCACCATTATTCCTTTCAGCTCTTTAGTTTCCTTAATTTTAGCACAATTTATTATTTTTAGCAGTTTTTCATGTCTTGAACTTCCAAAGCAGTTTTGAGGCCCTAAACGACTTCTTTTTTGGGAAAGCTAGGAGAAAAAAGGATCTTTAGACCATGTTTCTCACTCCAAAGTTGTAGTCCTTGGATAGATCTTTCTAACGAGGTATTATGCACGTCAAACAGAGATCATATGCCAAAGTTACGACCCTGGGAAGTTGATGTACCAACTTACCCAAAACGGGGTGCAGAGTCTGGCGCTTCATCTCCTAGGGTTAGGTTTTTGGATGTTTATGGTTTTCCATTGTTTCTCAACAATAAATAGGCCTTCGAGCCTCATTGTAAGATAGTTTAGAGGCATGTATCCACCACATCTCTTCTTAGAGATAAGCTACCATTTCCCTTGCTAGTTTATTTCCATTTCCGTTTGTAAGCATATTTCATTATTTTACAGTAATGAGATGAAGTACTATTTATGTTGCATCTCTTTGTGTATGGTTATATTTGTAATTTGTTTTGTTCCTATTTAAATCTGGATCAATCAGATAAAAAAAAAATCGAGATGATAATATGATGACTCGGACTTACAGCATGGCTCAAGTCTATTATAAAAACAATAACAAAATGGTATCAATGGCAAAATTCTAAGTGGATTGCCTATTAGCTCAACAGTTCAGACATTTGACAATCACTTTTTGAAGAAATGGTGACAAGTGAAGAAAGCGTGAATCCTTACAAATAAGTAAAAGACAGAAGTACGTGATCTTTTCCTATGAGGTATGTATAATTGTCATATGCATTTCATATGTCTAAATTATGACAACGAGTATGAAAATAAATTATGATTCTGCAACAGATTTTGAATAGTAGGAATCTAGGGCTTATATTTTTTAGGTTATTAGTATCTAGGGTTCATAAACCATAGGTGGAACTTGGAAACCTAACCCTATTTTGACGTTCCCTCAAGGAAACCTTAGCTCTTTCAAAATAACATCTATGGTTTATAAGGAGAATCTAGGGTATATGGAAAACCCTAGCAAGGGTTGAATTAGGTAAAACCTAGCATTTGAAATACTAAGGTTGATTTTTCCACTGTAAGTAAAAAACCCTATCAAGGGTTAGAAAAAGGATTTTTAGGGTTTTCATCTAAGAAACCTAGAAGTACACCCTCTGAGAAACCATGGAAACCCTATATTGACAGATTTGACATTATGTTCTTGTCTTTGAATATTTTTTTTGGTAGTATTTGTCAATGAATTTTGCGGGTACTTATTGATGGAAAGAAAAATATATGCTAATCTTACGAATAGAGTAAATAGTAACATGGTAATCAACTTGGATCCTTGGGCACTTTGAAAAAAGTAAACTCATATGGAGATGGATCTTAAAGATGTTGATTCTATCATGGTAAGAGAGATCCCTTCAATAGGGAGCCCTTTGAAAGTTTGTAGAAGAAGAAACTTAAGGTATGTGTAAAATTCTAATATTTGTAACAAGTCCCCATCATATGAGCAAGAACTCTGATTTTATCTTTAAAATGTATTTAGGGTAATGTCTCTCTCATCTCTAGGGTTTTACTACAGAAACATAAAAATTCGTATGTTGTTGGGGTGTTTTAATTATAGATTAAATAAACCCTTGTCTTTCATGAAACCCTATTTTTTATGGTTTGGTGATGACTAGGGTTTACGAAAAAACCATTGTAGAAGTTGATATAAAGATTGTTTTTCCAAGGAAAAAAACGGTAACCTTTTATTAAAAAAATTAATGAAAAGTTACACTAGCAGATGCAATGAAGCATTCCATAAGCTGCCCATCTGGGCTCAAGTCTGAAGGCACCCCTCACAGCGTTATAAGACTAACGTGCATAAAAAAAATAAAATAAAAAAGAGAAAAGAGGAGAGAGAAAAGAAAAAGGAAAAAAAAACTGAAATCCGGCAGTGAGCAAAAATCACGCTTCAAGTTTTTCGCCCCTTTTTCTTTTCGACCTTTCGCCACTCTCCTTGTGTGGACTCGATCGAAGCAATGACTAACTGTGTTTCTGCTTTCTGTGAGCCTGTTTCCTTGTCTGAGTCTGATGTATCTGAGCGATGATGCCGTTTGGTCCCTCCCATGTTTTGTTCCTCGCTTGTCTTCTCTGCCTGATTTTGGCGGGTCTTTGTATCCTTGTTTGCTGATGTAGCTTCTTCCTTAGTCTCCTTTTCCTTGGATACCTCTGCATTCTCTGTGTGAGTTTCGTCCTCTTCTGCTTCTGAATCTTCATCATCTGAGTCAGGGGGGGAAATTTCCATCCTTTCCTCTGCTTCCCTTTCTGCTTCTTTTTGCTTTTTACTTTTTTTGCTTCTGGGCATGTGCTTTGTAGGTGTCATGTCTGCCTGCAGAACCTGCATCTGAAAGCAGTGTTTTCATAGTCTAGATCTTGCAGCCAGTTTTGTTGTTTATAGATCAGTCTTATGTTTTCTGGAAGCCCTTTGCTGAGGTCTACTTCGACACAAATGCATGCAAAAGTGTATATCCTTTCATCAATTCTCTCCAGATCTGTTTTGATATATTTTCCTATGTTGTTCCCAATTCCTTCCAAGACTTGTTCACTCCAAAAGTGGAGGGGAAGGTTGCATAAGTGGACCCAAACCGGCATTTTGGATACAGTCATGGTGTTTGGATCGAAATCTGGAAACCATGGTCATGAATAGCCCCGATGTTCCCCAGAAATATGGCCCATTGCTGATGATTTTCCCTCTGTCTTCCGAGGATGCGAATCTGACAATGAAAAATCCTTTGGAGCATAAATGTATGTCACACTCCATGGTCCAAGTGGTGAAGATCTAATGAAAAAGATCCATTGGTTTCGTCCAGAAGCTGTTACAACGACAGATTAGGGCCTGTGTTTCATAAGAATTTACGAAAATATCGAGCCCTGTAGAGTCAAAGTTTAGGGTTGGGGTTTGCCCTAACTGATCTACTATGTATGGCCTAGGAGTATACCTGCGTTGATCTGGAGTGGGTCCTGACTCTTTATTACCCTGAAGGATGTTTTTGTATGAGATCTCGCCTTTGGGGTGTTGCTGAGATGCTGCCTTTTTCCCCTTCTCCCCTCCTGAGCTGCTTATCTGACCCTGAGGGGGGACTCCTCCCCTTAGTCTGAGGTTCAAAATAATGGTTTCTCTTGGGATAATCCCATAGCTTCCCATGTGTTTGTTATCTTGGAGAGACCATCTGCCATTTACTAGATGTTGGATCTGACTAGGGTATCCAGTCAAGGCGCAGATTTTCTGCTTCAGCTGCAACACAGTACTTTCTGCATGAACCCAAACTAAAAAGGATTTCGTCTCTGGGGTTTTTATGAAAATCTGAAAACAAGTTTTTGTTACCTGATGACTGCAATCTAGCTTAGTTTCTGCTCTGCTTGGAATGGTGGTATTTGTGGTTTCCTTGTGTTCTGGTTATCGGGGATCTTCCAGATCTAAGCTTCTATTGAGACATTTTGTCGATTTCCTTTCGCGATCTGCATACCCTCTGATGGATCGGTACATATAACCACCGATTCACTGCCTAAGCTCCTGGGAGTCTTGTCTCTTGCTCGTATTGGAGAGATCTGGCCTGGATCTACAAGCTTTAGACCATGCAAGAGAGTACATAGGCAGATCTGCCCCTTGCAAACCTTCGTCTTTGCATGCGTGAAACGGCAGAAGGGGGGTGAGCCAGACGATTCCTAGGCTGCCAGATCCTGTATAGATCAAACCGATTTCTGAGGGTAGATCCGGCTTGTGACTGCAGGGAATAGTCCATGCATATGTGCGTTGGGCCAGATCTGCAACATGCAGCCCCAATCCTTGTATACAGGAGACGTCAGCGGGGAAATAAGCCGAGAGGGTGCCGGGCTGTCGGATCCTGCATAGATCAAGCCAAAACCGAAAAATCTCCCGCCCCTGAGATGGGATCTAAGACCAGAAACTCAAAAAGTCCACAGATCTCTAATCTCTTGTCGCTTCACGGACTTCACCAACAGATCTTCCTTTAATAAGTTTCTCCCTGCAAGCAAAACTGCTGCTTGAGAGGCTTCAGAGAGATCCTGCGTCGCATTCTTGAGGTCGCCCCTGAAAAGTGCTATGCCTATAACCGACCCTGCCACGCCGTCTCCAATGACTGTGTTGCCATCGAATCCATGCCCATGGCTAGAAAAATTTGCTGTGTTTGCTGTTTTCCTTTCAGTTCCCTCTATCTTTCCGGGTTACTGTAACTATGTCCGAAGTTGATATAAAGATACTTGGGCATGAAAATCAAATCCTAGATGTAATTTCTTCGACTATGGTTGAAACCCTAGCAAAGGTTTTTATAAGAGTCTAGGGCATAAAAGAGTAGCCCTAGTTGATTTATAACTAGATTTAGGTTTTAAATAACTAAAGTTTAATTTCTTATTCAAATTCTTGATAAACCTAGATGCTCTACTTGTCGTAAAGTTAATTTTAATATATATTTGTGTTTGGTTGTACTTTTTGAAGAGATTTGATATAAAGATCCTTGGGCATGCAAATGAAACCTCAGGTGTAAATGCTTCGACTATGGTTAAAAGCCTAACATTGCTTAGTTATTAAATATCTAAGGTCTAATAATAAATTTTTGATGATGATATCTAAGGTTTGTGATAAAACCCTAGAAAAGGTTGTTATAAGAGTCTATGGAAATAAAGTGTAACCCCAGTCGACTACTAACTATATTTAGGTTTTGAATATCTAAAGTTTAATTTTTGATTCAAAGTTTTGATAACCCTAGATGATGTCCTTGTGATAAAATTAATATTAATATATATTTGTGCTTGGTTGTACTTGTTGAAGAGATTTGTAGCTACACAATTTTCAAGAGGTTGTAAAGATGTAAGACTAATTGATGATGACTTTGATGAGCATGATAGAAAGAGGGAGCTAAGAGAACCTTGATGACATTAAATTTTACATTGGTGTTTTATAGTTGGCCTTGTTTCCATGAGAAGATAAATAATAATGTTTCTGAAGGTCGAAATCTCTCTAATGACATGATGATGTAAAAGAAAGAGATTGTGTAGCTGGAAGAATAAAGTTGTTGATGATGAACTTATCCCCCTAGTAGAAAGAGGTTGGATGAAGGAAAGTTTACATCCTCCATAGTTGAAAAGGAGGACATGATGTGTCATCCATAGACATAGTAAGGAAAGAATGAGATCAGAGAATAACTAAGGCACTGCTGGTGGTTGGTATTGATGTGTCGTGAATAAGATTCAATTGTTATGAAAAGTGTTGAAGGTGAGATTGGCGTTGTTGGAGAAGTTGAAGAAGGAAGCTTTTTAAAATATTTGTTTGGATATTTTGATGAGCTAAGCATCATCAAAATAGCTGAGGACCCTAGAGATTGTGCTAGCATATCAATAATAAGAACCAATATATTTGAAGATTTGGGCCGTGAGGCTATAGTATGTTCATATGGATGAACAAGTAGTTGATTTGTTAATCTCTCCCTGAGAAGTTTGTATATTTTAGAAGCATGATTGGATTCATGAATATAGTTGATATGGTTGAGAGGGAAAGATGAGTACTATAAGTTTCCTATATGATTGTACTTGGGAGGACATTTTGGCCTAGTTGGGGTTAAGATCTCAGTTATAGTTTGGCCTTGATGATTTCTATATCTTGGTATGGGAGGGTATGTTGGTCTTATGGGGCTCTGTTTTTGTGTTTGACCTTGATGATACATAGATACCTATGAGGGTTGGAATCTTGGCATGGAGGCTTATATGGCATCTATATCTAGTTGGATTTATACCAAGAGTGTAGCCTGATGGTACCTATAATGGCAAGTTGCCTTGATGACACCTTAGTCCATGTTGGGAGGATATCTAGGAAGTGTTTGTATCTCTAACATTGCATATGTTGATACACTTCTTGTGAAAACATTTCAATATGAGTATTTTCCTTGTGTCAGTTAGTCAATTATGAATATCTCCCTAGTTAACAGGGAGTGTTGAAAAGTGCAACTAGTATCAGTCTTCATAATTGTATTTTCCTCATGTCATGATGCAATTCTTATGTATTGATCAAAAGAAGAAAAATGTATAAGAAAATTTCCTTATAAAGCTTGATTTTCTTTCTTATGTCATTTGGTCAATAGGTCAAGCATGCATTGTATGCTTCTAGTTTTTTGTCTTGAATCATGGTCATTGTATTTATGTAAAAGACCCTTTTTGGGCAC
>APFE031451283.1:1155-19044 GCA_000404065.3 Pinus taeda
CCCAGATTAAGCAGTTGGGCTCCTTTGATTCTCTACCTATCTAAGAATCTGCCAATATTAAGCTGTTTGGACAGATTGTCATCCTCTATATTCTAAAACAGGAAATTGAAACCTAGGGAGACCAAGATTAAGTTGTTTGGACCTCCCTTTAGCTGAAAATTCTACAAAACTGGAAAAACTTCTCAAAATTTGGAAAGCAGTTAGATGAACTCTGAGTAGCCTTCTTTGATTGGTGACTGTTTAGCAAATATGGAGCATTGTAGCATGCAGAGTATGACATATTTGGTCTGTAAAAATGTCAATCATGAAATATGAGTAACCTGCTGCAGCAGGAGGCTAACACATCTAATTGTCTCAAGAAAAATGCATTGTTCCCTCTGTAACCATAAATTATGTAAGGGCCTTGCCATAGGAAATCAAATTTACCATGTTTACCCTTTTCTTCTCTTCTAGAATCCCATATGAGTACTTTATCACCTATGTAAAAATCATCAACTTTGGTTTTCTTGTCCAAAATATTTTTGATTTTATCCTGGATTACTTGTGATTTGACATAGACTTCTTCTCTGGTTTGTTGCAAATGTATTGTCTGATTTATCCTCCTTTGGATATCATTTGGTTCTACTTGCAACTCTTGAATCATTTTCATCACTAGTACTCCTAACGAGGATGGAAAAGCAACATCCATTCCATATACTAGCTTAAGGAGATGTACCAATGGACCTTTTGGTAGTTAGTCTGTCTACCCATAAGGCATTAACCAACTTTTTATTCTAGGTCTTCTGATTGTCTTCTAGCAGTTTCTTGATGATATTAACAAGGCTTTTGTTTGAGCATTATGCAATTCCATTACCTTGAGAGTAACAGGTAGTGGAATTTCTAAGGGTAATGTGATATCTATTAGAAAATTCTACCATTTTCTTGGATTTGAAAGAGTTGCATTATCAGTAATGAGCTTTTGGAGGCATCCAAATCTAGAAAGGATGTTGTTCTCAAGGAATGAAATGATGACAGAGTCTGTGTCTTGTCTAGAAGGGATGGTTTCTATCCATTTAGGAAAGTAGTCAGTGGCTGTCAAAATCCATTTATGTTGGGCTGAGAAGGATGGGTGAATTTCCCCAATAAAGTCCAAACCCCATTGTTGAAAAGGCATTTATGTGGAGATGGGTTTGAGAGGTAATGGTAAGAGTTTATTTTTGCCTTCAAATATTTGGCACTTGTGATAGGAGGTCACATATTTCTTAACATCTGCAAAAAGGGTGGGCCAGTAAAAACCTACCCTTAAAATCTTATCAGTAGTTTTTTTCCAGTATAGGTGTCCTCCACAATCTCCTGCATGAAATTCTTGCATAAATTTGTCAGCTTCATCTTTTAATAAACAATTCAATAAAATTCCACCATTATCTTTCCAAAACAAATCATTGTCTATGATACAATATTTCATTGATTTGATTTTCAAAAATATAGCTTTAGTTCTAGATAAACCAGGAGGAGCTTATAAATTTAGTAAAACAAATATGGTATCTGCATACAAGGGTGAATCTATGAAAGCTTCAATGATCTACGAAGTCACCATCTCTTCCTGATCGTCTAGGGCACCAATGAAATTTATATTTAAGGCCTGACAGTTCGATTCAGCCATGAGTTTAGCTAAACCTTGGTTTTTGATGAGTTTGTAGGCTTTATCTCTATGTCATATTCGAAAATGGTGGCAATCCATTTGCCTCTCTTCCCTTCAGGCGCATTCTGTGTTAAAATGTCCTTTACTACTGAATTTGGAACATATGCAATGATGTGTGAGTATAAAATGTACACTCTAAAATCTTTAATAGCTTTCACTAAAGCAAGTACTCGTTTTTCCATTATGTTGTACTTTACTGTAGCATCTCTCAAACATTTGCCGAAAAATGCAATAGGTTGCTCATAGATTTGATCATTCTTTTGCAACAAGACTGCTGCAATAGTATGTTCTCAAGCAAAAGAAAAATTATAAAATCCTTTTTGAAATCAGGACTTATGAGGATTGGTGTTGTAGTAAGGGCTTCTTTGATTGGCTCAAAAGACTATTTAGCCTCTACTGTCCACTTAAGTGTTGAATCTTTCTTTAACATGTTATTTAATTCTTTGATTAATTCTTCTAAGTTAGAAATGAATATTCTAAGAAAATTTATTTTACCTAAGAATGATTGTAATTCTTTGATGTTTCTAGGATGAGTGATGTTTAGGATTGCCTCTATTCTAGATGGATCTATTCTAATTCCATCTTTTGATATTATGTGTCCCAAGAGTTTACCTTCTTCTAGCCCAAAGAGTGTCTTTTTTGGATTGAAGGAAATGCCAAATTTTCTATATTTAATAAAAACTCTTCTCAAGTGATCTAGATGTTCACTATCTGATTTGAAAAACATTGTGATGTCATCTTAGTAAAAAACTATAAAGTCATGGATTTCTTTTGCAAAAGCTATGTCCATTGCTCTTTGGAATGTTTCTCCAACATTCATTAATCCAAAAGGCATCTTTAAATACATGAAAGTACCCCAGGGAGTGGTAAATACAGTCTTTGCTTGATCCTTTTGGTTGAACTAAGATTTGGTTGTATCCAGAGAATCCATCAAGAAATGAAATTTTGGATGAGCCTACTACCCTCTGGAGAATGTGGTCCATTTTAGGGAGGGGATAGTTATATTTTAGTGATACTTTGTTCAAGTTGTTGAAATCAACATAGAGTCTGATTTCTCCTATTTTATTTCTAGTAGTGACTAAATTAGAGACCCAATCTGAATATCTAATTGGTGCTATGATTTGTGCATCATACATCCTTTTTACTTCTTTTTCAATTAATGGGATAAGAACTGGATTAATTCTCCTTAGCTTTTGTTTAAATGATTTTTTATCTTCTTTGATGGGTATCTTATGTTGAATAATTCTAGTATCATAAGACTTATGGTCTTCATAACTCCAGGTAAAGACATCTTGAAACTCTTTGAACAGGCTTATGTATTTCATCTTTTCATCTGGAGGTAATGCTTTGGATATTTTGATAATCTTGGGTTTTTCTTCTGTTCCTATGTTACATTCTTCCATGTCTGATCTTAAAGGCTCCATTTTTGGTTTTTTGGCTACATCATTTGAATCAAACAAATCTTCTAATGGGACTAATCCCTTAGGCAAAAAGTTATTTTTAAAGTTTAAAATCTCAGAATCATCATTGATTATTTCTTCTATTTCTACTTTAGTGAATTTAGTGGGTTTATATAGATCTGAAGAATTTGTATATATCTTACTATTTATGATGTTATATATTGTACAATCAATATCTATGTTACAGTTTTGAAATTCTCCCTCAGTATTCATGAAATTATAGATTTGAGAATCTTGTGAAAAAATATGCCAATATTTCAGGTTATCATGTATAATAGGTCTGTGTCTTACTTCTGATGTGTACTGGTGGTTGGGCTCAAAAGGTAATTTGCAAGTGCTAGAAAAAGTAGCCAAACTGTGAGCTTTCATGTTCTGTTTCCTAGGAATAGCAGCAAAATCAGTTTCAAGAAGTTCCTTAATTAGATCTAGAACAGTTTCTCTGTATTGGCTAAGTCTAGGATTATTCATTGAATATTCTCCTTTAATTTGTTTTATGATCAATTTCGAATCTCCCATGATATAAACTCTCCTGGCTCCAAGTTTTCTTACAATTTGTAGTCCTAAGATTAAAGCTTCATATTTTGCAATGTTGTTTGTGCATTTAAAGTTTAATCTAAAGAAATTTCATTCAGAATGATTATTTTCCATGTTATGAATCCAAACTCCTACACCTGCTCCTAATCTATTTACAAAGCCATCAAAATCTAAATGCCATAGAGACTCATGAAATATGTTTTCACTATCAGGTGCTTTGTATTTTTCTTCTACAACTATGATCTCATTTTTGCCATTTTCTAAATTATACAAGATTATCATAATGCATGGAGTATACAGGGTAATTCTGTGGTTTTTCTGAACTACTTACCATGTATTTCATCAAGGTTTCTCTATAAATATTTCTTTACTGACCAAATACAGAGATGGTAGCATATGACATTTCTAACTGTAGAGATCCCTACAATTTTTCTCCCCATGAGCGAGATAATAGCATTCCATACTTGGGTGGGATATCAAAAACTACTATGTCCATAACAATACTCTTTGCTGGGCACTGGATTAGAGTCACACACAAACCTTTAATCAAGCCAAGGCATTTGACTTAACTGGAATCAAAGGAAAACAGATCCTTGTAGGTTATGGTGATATCTAAGTTTAATCTTTCCATGATTGCTTTAGGCATTAGGTTATGGGATGCCCCTCAATCTAGCATAGGATTGTGTAAGATTTTATCATGAGCATTTAAGCTAATGTATAATGGAGGAATACCCCCTTGTTGATGTGTGCCATTTACTTCTAGACCAAATAATAACTCAGGTTGATCATCATTAAGGTTTACAACATCTTCTCCTTCACCTATGTTTAGTGTTTCAATGATTTGTGCTTTATATGATTCATTTTTCACTAACTTTGTCAAAGGAACTAATATTTTCAATTTGGTTATCTCAGTCTTAATGTTGAATGGAAATTGAATTTATTCAGATTGTATGAAATCTTCCTTGGTGCTTGTGGCCTGTGTATTTTTATCTTCATTATCAGCACTTGGTAACTCAGTTTGTTGACCAATAGTTTTGTTTTGAATTTTATCATTTGAAATAGTTTGAGCAATAGTTACAGTTTGAGTTTTAGCGTAAGTTATGTCTACAATTTTTGGGTTGGAAGTCTCCTGAGTTCCTCTAGGGAGAATTTGTAGAAATTTGGTCACAGGAGCTTCTACTATTTTTTTAGTTTGGATTTGGACTAATTTGTTAGTGGGGACTTCTGTATTCTTTTTACTTCTAAGGCTATACTATTTGTGAACTTCATAGATGGCAGATTCATAGCCTTGTTTATAGTCAAAGGACTCTCCATATTCTAATTGTAATTACTGTAACATGTACAATTCATGTTCTTCCTGAGTAAGAAAAAAATCATCTTCGTTTTTAATCCCTAATAGGTTTATCTAGGTGTTCTCCTCTTCTTCATGGTTTTGTGAACCTTCAACATACTTTTCTTAGAAAGGTGCTCTAATCTGTTGATTTGGTATAACATCTCTTGCTTTTCGAGTATTAGGATTTTTCCTAAAGTTGGGGTTTCTAATTGGGGGTGCTTGTTGATTTTCCCACTGAGATTTTCTTTCCATATTTTCTAATCTATCCATTATCCTTTCTACACTTTTAGCTAAACCATCTATCTTACCATCTGAAGTGGATGGTCCCTCTTTAATGATAACTATTTTCTCATTTCTCATCTTAGCTTTCTTAGCTAATAAATTTGCTTCTACACTAACAACATTACTTTGCATTTGTTCCAATGTTTAAGGGTTTCTTTCTCTTAATTGGTAAGGCATATCAGTGTCAAAACCATCAGGAAATTTGATTAGTGCTAAGTTTGATGGAGGTTTGATATTTGCATGGATTTCATTATAGATACTGTTGAACCTAGTACAATAGTCCTGAACAGATTCATTAGGAGCTCTTCTAATGTTTTCATATTGAGACAATATTTTTAAAGGGTTTTTCTTTCTTTCCCATCTATCAATAAAAAATCTATGGAAAACAGCTAAATCAGCAATATGATTGGCAGGTAAACCTTTAAACCATTTCTTGACATCCCCTACTAGTGTTTGGGCAAATAACCTCATTTGCACATCAGATTCATCAATCTCATGTAACTCAAAATAACCAGTCATTCTATTCACATGTTGTTGGGTAGTACACTGACCAGTAGCATCAAACAGAAAGATTTTACTTTGGTAGTCTTGCGGCATGGCATGTAGTTGAGATGGTAAGACCAAAGGTGCATCTGTCTGTCATGGCTAAGGCTTTGGTTTGACTGGGGGTAAAGTAGTGGTGCTTGGAGAAGAATTTGAGATGGTTGTAGATAAACTAGATGAACTTGAGATGTTTATTTGAAGAGGAAGTTGAGGAATGAATGTTTAGGGGAATGAATTGTGGTGGATATTATGGGTGAGGTGGTAGTAAATGATGTTGTATTTACAATTTTTGAATACTCTGTAGAAATTTCAGGGGTAGCAGCAGTTAGGGCAGCCAATTCAATTGATTGTTGTAGATAGGCTTCGTCTAGATGCCTTATCAAAGTTGAGGTTAAAGATTCTAGTTTATCAAAGGTATCCAAAACATGCTGATCTAAATCAAAATGTATAGGAACCTTTTTGATTCAATAAATTGAATAAAATTGGGGTCTATTATAGTATCATGAATTGAATTTTCAGATTTGGTTTGAAACAAAGAAAGCTCAGATGATAAACCAAATTGAATATCCTTTAAACTTGATAACTCTTTAGGAAGTGAATTTGCTTTAATTAACTGACTATTACTTCCCTGAGTTTCCACTTTTTTTGGTTTTCTTAAAATTTTGTCAGGATCATCAACTATTGTAGCAGGGTTTGGATCTGGATGTGCCCTGGTATAGTGTGTTCTTTTGGAAGCCAAAATTTTAATTTTTTAATTTTTAATAAAACTTTTTAACAACTCTAAAATGATCTTAAGGTGTAAAAGATGAGATTTAAGATTTCCTTAAAGTTTTATTAAACTAAGGACTTTAATCCCCAGTATGGTCGCCACTATGTTATCACTCTAAAATTTCCCTAGAGTTTTTTTGAAAGAAATAATAGAGGTAACCACAAACCTACTTTTGAGATCAGGATCTAGCCTTCCTAATGCTTAGAGAGGGCTCTCTCTTTATGATTTAACCTTGTTGAGTTAATTGATTTCAGGCTAGTTATTTAAGCTTTGATTGGTTTTTTATTTTGATTTGGTGGTGGAATTACTAACTAAGATGGATAAAGGGATGTCCTTTACCATTGGGCTATGGGGTCAAATGTCAAGAAAACAAGATTGGATCAAATGCTAAAGATAGTGTTTACAGGGCAAGGTAGCTGAGTAAATTCAGATCTTTTAGGCTAGATGGTGAAGTGGTTTTCAATTGGGGTCAAGGAGCAGCTAAGCATTCCTCAAACTGGATAATGAAGGAAATGATTGAGGTCAATCAAAACTAGGGAGAAATGAAGGATTCCCTAATATGGATATCAGAAAAAACATTAAAATGATTAACTGTTCAAGGCAGAGTGTACTTAAACAAATTATGTAATAATATTCCAATTATTTCATCCAAATTTAGATAACATGCAAGTATGTGCAACACTTAAGAAGATAACAAATTTGACAAACATAAAATACTTCACTGAAGTGGCCCAACACATGAATCCTGTAATGCAATGCCTTTATTACTCAGTGTAGTATGTTGACTTGAAAAAAGGGTACAATGAACCCTTAGGTTTTAGATCAATACAACTATAGAAATGCCAAGCAATCCAACCTCTATACTTTGAATTATGAAGTATTTATACAAAAACTTATTACAAAATATCCCAAACTATCTTGGGAATTATTCAAGGAAAAATAATTATCTTCATGCAAGAAGATAGAGACAGATATGTAACTGCTGCAAGCTGTCCCTGTTTATTTAACTCTACTGTTAGATATTTTGCTGCCTTTTCTCCTTTGTAGTTTGTCTTCCCCACTGACTATTCTTTTTACTTTGCCCTTTGACTAATACTCTTTCATCTGATACTCTTTAACCTAGCTGATCTGTTGTTTTTCTTTCACTGATATATATCTACTATTACCTTGCTATTTCATAGTAAATCATTTAACTTTTCCCAAGTCTTTGTGTCTGGTAATTTAATATTTATCATTCTTATGTCGACTTCATCTACTTTTGTGTATTTTGCAAAAGTGGCCTTGTTTACAAAAAGATGTTTTACCTCATGCTGGAGGTAAAATAGGTTCTCAAAAGTCTGGTACAAAACCTTTCCTGTAGGCATCCCTTTCATAGAGGAATTATTGGCTTGTTCCCTTGCCACTTCTCTGATTTTCCTATTATAGTCTTCATGTGGCATTAACCTATCATTTATTACCAATGGATTTGGTAGCCCTTTGTGCCTCAAAGTATCAAACTTAACCATGAACCTGTCTATAGCCAGCTCCATGGTTTGGCATTTGTCTTCAAGCTGCATCATTAAGTTCCTCTTGGTGAGCACTTTCTTCACCTCTAGTATAGTGCCAATCCTGTCAACTATGTCTAGCTCCTACAGTTCATATTTATTCTTGGAGTTAAGGAATTAGATTATTCTTGAGGCTTCTTCTGGCATATTTCCAAGTTCGGCCTTAACTCTTTGAATTGCTTCAGTAGCCTCTTTGACTAAATCATTCTGTTCAAAGATGACTTGCATAGATGGCCAACTATCATTGATGGAGTCAATGATATTGGCCCATAACTGTTATTTTTCTTCGGCAAATGGCTCCTTCAATGTTAATTCTTTTTCCAAGTTTTTTGTTCTCTCAATTAACCTGTTTGACTTTTTTACTTCATTTTTATGCATAATCTGAGCTAGTTTCTTCTCATCCTCTAGACTTCTTATCTGTTCTTGAAGTCTATTTATTTTAGTGGTCTGAATGGACATGTCCTCCATGGCTTTGACCAGTTTACTTGCATCATCACTTGGATGAGCTGTTTTTGTTGTTGAACCTGTTGCTGATGTAGTTGTTGTTGCAGCTAGAAGTGTTGTAGCTAGTGGAGTTGTTGGGGCCAATGAAGCTGGAAAAGTTAAAGGAACTACTGTAATAATTGTGGGAATAGCAATGGTAGTGGTTGTCTCAAGGATGGAATGTTTCAACTGTATTAAATTGTCCAATTTATTCTCCATTTTTTTCATTTGAGCATTTAATTGAAGAATGAGATCCATCATTTCCTCCTGCTGGGTTTGGCTCTTTAGGACATCCTTGGTTTGTGGATGTTCAGAGAGAGGCAACTTCAATTGTTTCTTCAAAGAAGCAATATCCTCATTCTTCTTCTTTGTTATATTTTCTACTGCCTTGATGTCACTTGGATTATATCCAATCTCAATCACCAAGTCTTCCATTGACTTGATTCTGTTATCCTTGGCCTATGAGGATACCTTTTCTAGCTTAAGTTGTGATGTGATGTTATCCAGTGAGCTTTGAAGTTTCTACATAATCATTGCTTTGTTAGTCATTGTGGAGTAAATCATTTCACCTTCCTTCTTATGGAATTCAATTTGGTCAATGGGGTTAACATCCCTGGCCAACACTTCGAACTCTATCTTCCTGTAGTATGATGAAGATCTAGGCTGCTGGAGTGGATGCTGCATAAAGGTCATTTGCATCTTACCAGTCTTAATGTCAAAGGCTGAAATCAATCTATTCTGATTGGCAGGTGTTTGTTTGAATTAATGAGCATATGTTTAAGCCTTTAATGCCTCATTCCTCAACTTGATTTCCTTGTACTTCTCTTTTACATATTTCTCTTTATCCACTGGCTTGATGGATGAAGAGACTTCAATACTAAGTTTATTTTTAATCATTCGAGTATTTGAGAGAGAAGGTTGATTAGTTTCTTCTGAAACTGTTGGACCTTTACTCTTTCCAACCATTGTATCAGTATCAGTGATTTCAACTTTCTCAATGGTGTCTTCTTGTTTAGTTACAAGATTAAGCTTTGGCCTCTTCCTGTAGCTGATTTCAAACATGTCATCTCTAATGTCCATCCTAGAGCTAAAACCTTATTCCCTGATTCTTTTTACATTTATGTCCTCATTGGTTGGAGTCTGTAGAATGGGAGTAATACCTATCTCTTCCTGTAGGGCTGGAACCTGCAGAAAGGAACTAGTATCAATATGATTTTCCACATCTATTAAAGTATTCTCCAATCATTATGACTGGCTGTCATATCTTTCAATGTCTAGCCTGGGTTCATGTATGAAAGGACTTAACTTGAGTTTGAGCCTTAGTTTGTTTATGACTCCATTAGGGTCATACTGCCACATGAAACTGCTTTTGAAGTTCATTTGTTGTAAGATTTGCCCTGCCTCTTGTCTAGCTTCCCTATTATTACAAATAAAACGACCCAATTGGTTTTTGATCTTCAACTGAGTTTTCTTTCTAGATGGCAGAAAATTAACCTCGTCAGAGTTTATGATCTGCCTGAAATATTCTAATGCAAATATCCATATGGGGAGGTATTTGGGCAGCTTGTAGGGAGTGAGTTGGCATCCATATATCCTAATTTTTGTGTGGTCCTGGTATAGATACCAGTCTCCCACTCTATTGTTCTTAGCCAACTGTAACACTCTCTTAATCTCCTCATTGATCCTGGGTTGATAGCTACTAGTTAACATGCTTATAATTGGATGAACAAATGAATCAATGAACTCTTTATAACTAAAAACAGTGGAATATCTTTGGATCAATGGTTTTCAAAAGATGACAGACCTTGGATGGCCCCTAGTGTCTAACTTTTGGATGTTGACTGGAAACTTGTCTGACTGAAAATATATGAACGTGTGAAACAATACTGATGAGTATTTGAATACTCCATCATTTGGTAATCTCATAAACTATTTATGGATTCTGTCTGCCAAGAACTCAGAAAAGTCATAAACTGTAGCTAGAGGCTTGCCTGGGTAAAAAATAGACAGGAAAGATAGTATAACTTCATCCACATGCTCATTAGTTGTGCATCTTAGAATGCAAGAGAGCATGGTTATAATTTTTCTTGCTCTATCAGAGAAAATGGTGGCAGCATATGGAGGACTATATGTAGGAGTATGAGACTCTTCAATGATGAAATTCTGAAAGATCTGAGCTTTCTTGGGAAGGTATAGCTTTGTGTAGAGTTCAAGTAAGCCTTCAATGGAAAGTGGGGCCTCATTTGGGCTTGGCTGGATCTGCAACATTTGATTTATTGACTCTGTAGTAATGGTGAATAAAACCTATTGGCCAGCGGAGAGTATGGCTCTTTGACTAAGGACATAGCAAGCTTGGTACAAGTGGATGATTTCTGGGAATAGGTGTACCTGTGGGAACAAGTATTTGGGAAAATTTGATTCCCATAGGTGAATGTCATCATTTTTGTTTAGGAACTTATCTTTACTCTAGCAGTGGAGTTTCTGTAGGTGGCTAGGGGAAACAGTGTCTTTAATTTGAAATTCTTTGTCGACTAATGGGAGGTGGTCAATATCTAGGTGAGGGGTTTGTAGGGGTCTTACATCCAGAGTGCATTGGGAAGACATAATTTGGTTTATTCAACTGAATTACTGATCCAGGTGGATATTGGTGGCCACCTGCCAAGTCCACCTGGACCCCCACCATTGTCTTTCTCAGCATTTTCAGTTTCCTTAATTGTAGCACAACTTACTATTTTTAGCAGTTTTTCGGGTCCTGAACTTCCGGAGCCGTTTTGAGGCCCTAAACGACGTTTTTTGGGATCCCAGGGGCAACACGGGTCCATGGAACGTTGCCGTTCCAACAATGATAGTGCTCGAATAGATCTTTCTAATGAGCTATTGTACGCGTCAAACGGAGATCATATGCTAAAGTTACGACCCCGGGAAGTTGATGTACCAACTTACTCCCAAACGGGGCCCACAGTTTGGCGTTTCATCTCCTAGGGTTAGGTTTTGGAATGTTAAGGGTTTTCATTGTTTCTCAACAATAAATAGGCCTTCGAGCCTCATTGTAAGTTAGTTCAGAGGCATGTAGCCATCACATCTCTTCTCAGAGATAGCAACCATCGCCCTAGCTAGTTTATTTCCATTTCTGATTGTAAGCATATTTCAGTATTTTCCATTAATGAAATGAAGTATTATTTCCGCTGCATATTTGTGTATATGGTTATCTCTGTAATTTGTTGCGTTCCTGTTTAAATCCGGATCATCTACCTCCATAAACTTTAACAACAAAATTTTTACATAAAAATGCTAATCTTAAAATTAGATTAAAATTTTGATGATAAATACACCAAATATACCATAAATTCTTTCAAACCCTACCAAAACCATCCATGAGGGCGGTAGTTTCTCAAATGAAGCTAAAAACTTACTATGAAAGTGAAAATAAAATAATGTATTTAAATGAATATTTATTATTATTTATGAAGGAAAATTTTGGCCTATTTAAAAAAATTAAGCATTAATTTTGTTTTACAAAACCCATCCAAAACCCATCCTCATTTACATTTAGAACACGTAGTGTTTGTTCACTTTTCACAGGTGGGAGTAAAAATGAGATTTTATAGAGTTATGAATGAGGGTTTTACCAGTAGCGAACCCAGTATCAAACCCCCCCCTCTGATCTTCAGTCCATTGATGGTGCCAAGGTATGTTTTATTTTTAACTTCACTGCGTTTTTCCTCATTTTTAGTCTTCTACACAAAGAGCAGTACACATAGCTCAGGTCTCTAGTGTCTCTATTTCAATATTCACTATTTTTTCATCACACTTGTATGTTTAGGCATTCATCTATGTGTTGCATTGTTTTACTGTTTGCAGGCATGGCGTTGGAATTTGATTAGTTTGAGAGGCCATTTATCATAATAAAGGAGAAAGAGAAGAAAAACTAAGCAGCAAACCTGAATGAAAAACTTAGATGCTCATAAGGCCAACATTGTGGCTTCTAGAGCCATCCTGAGAATCCTCTGCACCTTACTCGGCTCCAAGGGAATTGGAAAGATGCTCCAAAACCCGTCAGTGATGTCACCATTAGTAAGCTCTTGTTCCACTTAATTGTTCTCTATTTTTGGATCCGTGAAACACATTAAATTATGAAAATAAGTAGACTTTACCTCAAAAACATATGATTTATAAATAAAAATTACTTTAAAAAGTTCTGTAGATATTTTGCAATGAGTGAAATAACCAAATATTCTATGATATGCTCACTCTTTCTCACATAGTACGAGGCCTGCGAGGCCCACTGAGTTCCTACAGACTAAAAAAAAAGAAAAAACAAAAACAAAAACAAAACAAAATACCATCATTAAGAGTAGCTTCTATTGATGCCAAACCTTGGTACTGCAATACTGCTTTGAATGTCACTACATCATCATCCTTTGGCTAGGATGGCACATGTGGATCAACTGCATTTAAGGATCTTGCACAACCTATAATAGAAGGGAAGCGCCTTCCTGTATTATAGTAATTAGGGTTGTCTTTCATATCTAAATCAAATCATTATTCTAGTATGTAATATCATTTAGGTTAGGTTTCTCAATCACTTCCTCATTAAGATTTACTAAACCAAATTTCTAGGTAAAAGGAAAACTCCAACCTCTCCACTCCTTGATTTGTGGTTTTTGTTCAAAACTCCCATTGTTCCACTCCTCCTTGATTTGTGGATTTTTTTCAATGCTCCCACACATCCACTCCTCCCTGGCTTGTGGATTCTATTCAAAACTTTGACCCATTCACTCCTCCATGACTTGTGGTTTCTGCTCAACAATAAATTCTAAATATTAGTAAGAATTCCCTCTATTTTTCTTCCTTTCTGTAAATTACCTCCCAATGTAGTTCTGTATTATCCCTATAATTGCAACCCAACTATTTATCTTTCATCAATATTGGTGCACATTTTTTGAGAATTCCAATCTGAAAGGTTAGAGTTCTTCAATGGTATCTTCTGTGAACCTTTCCTTACAATTTTTATTTGATGGTTTACCTCAGACAAGAGGTTTTCTATGAGCATCAGCATTCACACTATCTGGTTTAGAAGTGTGTCCAATATGGTTAGGGTGCTTTTGACATCTTCATCATTGTTGTCTATTTTAGTGAGGTCTACCAGCTCCCTTGCATCTAAAACCTGGAAACCCCATCCTGAAATTGATTCCTTGACAATTTTTTCACTTAAATTTGTATTTATCGTAGGAATGTCATCATCAATAAAACCATTTTTTTATAATTCCTCTCAGCATCCAATGAATTCACAATGGAAATATGTGTGAGAACATTATTTTCCATGCTTGTTGGGGGCATCCAGTCTGATGCCAAAATTGAGCCATCTCTCTGTTGGGGCCTTTCAGATTCGACAGGATACACAGTTCCCAACTCATCAAGGCCTGACACACTTTCCAACTCCTGAAAAATATCTGATGATGAACTTGGGGTAGTTTCACTTAGTTGTTCTGATTGTAAGCTCTCACATGAATTTAGATTCAGGCTCTCTCATAGGAAGATATCTAGCATTTTAGATAGTGATCAGTCCCTTCGACACAGTGCTCTTTGTGCAGATAGGGATCATAATTGATATGGAAGTTGGATGAGTCTAAACCCATTGAAGGTGTGCCGATGTTTAGCTATTGTTCCTCATTAGTATCTTCTTGTGAACCCTTTTCCTTGGCTAGCGAAGCTGGAGGGCTTTGCCAAGATCTGAAAGAATTCATTGGCTTCCATGTCTAAGTCCATCAGAGGTCTTGTATCGCCAATAATATTTCATAATAATTTTGTGTGAATAATCTTTCAAAAACGCTTCAAAACAGTCCTAAAACATTGCAATGAAATAATACTCAATTAAGCCTTTAAATGACACCTGAGAGAGTCTTACTTTGGTCTTGGTTCAAGTGATGCTCAGTCTTAAGGATGTAGGAGTATTATGAGATCAAAAGCCAACATTTATGTCACAGTGATCTATCATAGAAGGATTGAGATGGGCCTCAGGAAGAAGTGCGAGAAGCCTTAGAAAAATTCCATAGAGGTCAATCATTAGCCATTCAGATAGAGGAAAATACTTCAGTGAAGAATGTAGATGAGTTTAGCCACAAAACAAATGATGGTTCATGCCTCATGTGTTTTGAACACCCTCCTATTATAGGGGTAAAATAATCTCAGAAAAAGGCTGGTATTGTGTCTCAAATAACCCAAAGAATAGCCCTTAGGGCCAAGGCTCAAATAGCCACAATGCTCAAGTGAATAGTGCCAAAGAATGTCCAAACGAATCCTTAGTCAGTAGTCCTCAAATTTGCATGTAGTAGACCTTCGAACAATGTGTCACTAACCTTAGATTAGCCTGAGAAGGGTTTCCAACCAGTGAAATCTTCATATACCGTCAACCCCTTTTCTTTGACCAACTAGCGAAATCTTCTTTTTTGGTCTCATACCAAGGAAAAACTTAGGATAAAAATAAATAATTGAAACAATTTTTGCTTCAATTGAATTAATGCTACCATCGACTTAGCATTAATTCTGAAACATTTTATGTTCAGAAATCACTTTCCATAATATAGTATACTCCTTTGTAAAAATGTAAACACCTCTGGCATATGTAAACACATGTCTAGAATATGTGTCAACACTTTTGTGTAACAGCCAAAATAAACATGTAATTAATCAACTAATCAAGTTCAAACTATGAGTAGCACTTACCTGTGGTTGAAGTCTGCTTACCGCAACAAGGTTTTGGGGATGACTCTCCACCCAACCATAGGCTCAATTGCGCAAGGACTTGCTACAACTGGCCACCCCCGAGCCCTCAATCAACGTACTACTGCCTGTGACTCCTCTGTCTTAGAACACTATTCTCCCAAGAGAATGAATGACACGAGCATGGAATGATGAAATGTCTCCCATCTTCCTCACCATTTAATAAATAGAACAAACATTGGATGGGGAAACACATGCACACACTCCATGTGTCTACATGCAACTTTATTGCTTTCTTGTTTTATTTCTTTTTGATAGCTTTACTGATTTTTTCACTGTTTTCTTGTTTTATTTCTATTTATTTTTATTTAGAGCTTTAGTATGGTTATTTATTATTTATTACTATTTTTATTTATATTTATTTATTTATTTTATTCATTGTTTATTATTTATCTTCTTGTATTTTTTAATATTATTTATTTTATTATTTATTATTAAGGGACATTAACATACTCTCCCACTTTAAGGAACTTCTTCCCCAAGTTAAGTTGAATTATTTATTATTTATTATTTATTTATTATTTTTGTTATTATTACTTCATGTTGCCAACACCCTCTGCTAAACTAGTATAACCAGTAGGCATCGAAAGTTTCACAACACCCGGTAAATCCCAAGGAATCTCTGTCCTTTTTCCCACTTTCGGCACCAAGCATAAGCCTGACCCGGTCTGTATCCTAGTCCAAGGCTGGCCCCAAGGCTTGTGCCTGACTCAGACCTCATCTTCCCCAAGGCAGGCATCCTGTATGGTACTCAATGACTCCAGGCATCTCACAAGGAGAGTCGTCCCCAAAACCTTGTTGCAGTAAGCAAACTTCAACCACAGGTAAGTGCTACTCATAGTTTGAACTTGATTAGTTGATTAATTACATGTTTATTTTGGGCATGACTCTCCACCCAACCATAGGCTCAATTGCACGTGGACTTGCTACAACTGGCCACCCCCGAGCCCTCAATCAACGTACTACTGCCAGTGACTCCTCTGTCTTAGAACATTATTCTCCCAAGAGAATGAATGACAAGATCTTGGAATGATGGAATGTCTCCCATCTTCCTCACCATTTAATAAATAGAACAAACATTGGATGGGGAACCCAATACACACACTCCATGTGTCTACATGCAACTTTATTGCTTTCTTGTTTTATTTCTTTTTGATAATTTTACTGATTTTTCTACTGTTTTCTTGATTTATTTCTATTTATTCTTATTTAGAGCTTTAGTATGGTTATTTATTATTTATTACTATTTTATTTATTTATTTATTTATTTATTATTCATTGTTTATTATTCATCTTCTTGTATTTTTTAATATTATTTATTTATTATTATATCATTATTAATATTATTTATTATTTTATTATTTTTATCTTTATTATTTATTATTAAGGAACATTACATACTCTCCCACTTTAAGGAACTTCGTCCCGAAGTTAAGTTGAATTATTTATTATTTATTTATTATTTTTGTTATTTATTACTTCATGTTGTCGACACCCTCTACTGAACTAGTATAACTAGTAGGCATCAAAAGTTTCACAACACCCGGGAAATCCCAAGGAATCTCTGTCCTTTTTCCCACTTTTGGCACTAGGCATAAGCTTGACCTGGTATGTATCCTAGTCCAAGGCTGGCCCCAAGGCTCATGCCTGACTTAGACCTCATCTTCCCCAAGGAAGGCATCTGGTACGGTACTCAATGACTCCGGACATCTCACAAGGCTGGCCCACTCCCTCCACAACTACTAAGGCACACAGCCCCAGTCATCGAAGTCCTTACACCCCCACCAGACTTCGGCATCCCAATCCAATAACAGGCACCTAGCCTAGAACATCAGGCACTTGGCCTCCTCATGATGGTCCCATAGCCCTACAAGAGCTATCCATCAAGAGATCACAAGACAAAGGAACCACTGGCATATGTAGTGTTGATTGAGTTTGTCCCCAACCCATATGGTGTTACTTATTCTCCGTCGTATGTATGGGCTCGCAGGAGATCATCAAGTAAACCGGCCCTCTTGGCCCATTTGTGGAATCTTGTGAATCATCACACCTCAACAAGCAACCAATGCATTAGCCATATTGTTACACAGTAAAATGTCACTGCCATCATGTCAGTCTCCCTACTGTGCTATAAAACCACATTCACCTAATATCATGCTCCGTGAAATGGCTAAAAACCCTCTTTGCCTAAGTTAATTGAATCATCGCGTCTGTTCATTAAATAACCGCACTGACCAGCGGAGGCTAGTGTAACCGATGCGCTGTTAGCGCGGAAGCACACGTGTTTTCCGCGCTGGTCCAATTTCACGGACAGCGCGCCCTTCGCTTGTACTATTGAGCGCTGACCAGACCTCTTCTATAATGGATCTGCGATGCCAGCGTGCCAGCCCAGTTTTGCACCCGCGCTGATCCTGTTTAGGCAAATTTGTTCTAACAGCCAACCTTCCAGATGACTCCAGACTTGGTTGTTAGCATTG
>APFE031451284.1:0-11954 GCA_000404065.3 Pinus taeda
TAATTATAATAAATTATAAATATATTATGGAATGGATTGTTATTCAATTCATTTTTTAAAAATGTGTTGAATTCATAGTAAGGATACCATGTCATGGTTTTAAATTTTATTGGTAAATGTATTTTATGTTAAAGAATATAATTACTTTTTATTTTCAGTGTTTTGGTCCAACATTAAATTTGTATTGTCAAAATATGGTTTGTTATGTTTAATACAAGGGAGTAACATTTGGACAAGCAAAGCAATGCAATGCAACTAAAAACTTTTAAGTTATTATTATAATATATTTAAATTAATTTTGATATATTATTTGTAGGAAGTGAATTTAAGAGAGGAATAGTAATATTTTTTTCCAACTACTCAAATCAAATTTAATTAAATATTATTTATTTATATATTATTTTTGAAAGGGAAACCATTCTCTCTTTCATTCTTCGGGTGAAAGTGGAGGTCAATACTACAACATTTCTTAGGGTGAAAGTGGGGTTCAATGCAACAACATTTCCATGTGGGGATCAATACAACAATTTAATTAGATATTATTTATTTATATATTATTTTTGAAAGGGAAACCATTCTCTCTTTCATTCTTAGGGTGAAAGTGGGGGTCAATACAACAAAATTTATAGGGGCATAGCCACTAATCATTGTATCAATCAAGTGGGGATCAATGCAACAACAGTTATAGGGGCACAGCCACTACAGTAATATTTCTCATCATTATACCACTCAATGGGGAAGATAACAACCTTTCTACCCAACCACCTGTAATAACCACAATTCACACACAATCTAACTAATAAATGAAATGGTCTTATGGTGGAAGATACCGAACCACCTGAAATAACCCTAATTCACACACACAGTCTAACTTATAAATGAAATGGTCTTATGAGTATTTTTTTTGTTAATACACTAAAAAATATATTTTAAATAACAAATAAATCATAATCTTGCTTGAAATTGTATTGCAAGAAAATATCATTTCATATATATATATAATAAAAATAGTAAGGTAATTAGAAATTTAAGGAAATAAATTTATAAATTCAAATAGAAAATTATTTGAAAACTAAATTTATAAATTAAGATAAAAATATTTAAAAGAAAACTTCAATCGGGTTGTTGGTCTATGGGCTTTGGCGGCTTGACGTATATTTTTCTCTCTTCATAAAAAAAATGATATGCTTGCATTTGGTATATTTTGCAACAATAAATAATACAGGAGGGGCACAACAAGTGGCCTCAAAATTGCATCACTTTCTAGTCATATAAGCTATCATGGTCTAGAACATCGTTTTCGAAGCATCTATACTATCGATTCATGGCTCAAATCACTAGCCTATATGCCTAAGTATAGGCATTCAACCTAGACCATGCATCACTTTCTAGTCATATAATCTATCATGGTCTAGAACATCGTTTTCAAAGCATCTATACTATCAATTCATGGCTCAATCCACTGGCCTATATGCCTAAGTATAGCATTCAACCTAGACCTTGCAGTAGGCCCTTTCAATTTGAGAAGTTATGCCTCCATCATCTGGATTTCCAGGAAAACATAAAGTAATGGTGAGGAGAGCTAAAAACTATAGAAGTCTCTTCTATGTACAAACTCCAAAAAAGAAATGAAAAACATCAAATGGATGCTCAAAGGCTATAAAAAAACCAAATTTGGCAACATCTTGGAAGAAATACGTAAACTACAGTAAAACATCTATGCGCAACATTTATTCTATATGGTCCATCCAATGCATTAATAATAGAAGAAGCCGCTACCCTCACTAATCTTAAACAATGCTTGAAAGAAGAAGAAATTCTATGGGAGTAAAAACCATGGGTGTGTTGGCTTAAACAAGAGGAAAGGAATATTGCATTCTTCCATAGATCCATGCTCCAACACTGACACCATAATCACATATCTCCCATCAAAAAAATTACCAGAGACAAACTATCATATTATCAAGAGATTACTCAGAAGCTTATCCACTTTTATTTAAAAAAAAAAAAAAAAACTTCTCAAAATAGATCAAGGGAAATCGAGCACATCTTAGTAGCTTTAAAAAACACCTACAATTCTAGGCATATAAAGTAATAGCAAGATGAGTTTTGGATTCAAGGCAAGCACGCAGTTAGTTATGGTTTCTAGGATTATAGTCAAAATGAATCTTTTCTATAATTGATGACCATATTCTCAACATTCTATGTAAGATGTAGGTTTCAAATCCAAGGACTATAGTTTAATCAAAAGAAGACTATTCTTATTATATATCTTACAATTTGTTCGTTTGTTTATTTTCTACCTTGTTTGTTGTCTCTTTCTAGCATTTTAGAATTGTATTTTGAAGGACATTGTGTATATTGTGTTGCAATTCCAATGTGCATTGTCCTTAGAGGGGTTCTATATTTAGGTGATGTATTTTCTATTCTATGCGTGATAACTGAGAGAGGAGACGAGATCGCAGCAAAGGATATGACAACAATGACGTCGCCTTTGTGCGCTATGTGCCAAAATGGAAAACTATTTTCAATTTTTCAAACTCTTGCTATGTTCTCTTCCACCAAAATTCCTTCTTTCTCTAGTTTTAGTGCAAACATTGACACTCTCTATGATTAAATTAAATAACTAAAGACTTAATAAATTTATTGCTATTTGCTACAAACTGTTATTTCCTTTTGCAATTTACCTATAAATAAAATAACTAAAGTCTTGATAAATTTATTTCTATTTGGTCTGGTTTGATTTATCAAAGAAATTTGCAAACTCTTGTAGAGAGTTTTTTGATTTGACCGTAAATTAACAATTAAATCACTCACAGCTTAGGTTAGATCATTTAGATTTATTGCAAAATATTGGTCCATTTGCACATTTTCAATGTGATTCACCTACGAAGATCATAGGATATACTATAATATTTAAAGGGTATTTATCTTGGATGGTTACATTTATAGGTTTTCCATATAGTTTATTCTTAAAATTATCTAAATGAAAATTAAAAGAAACGATTACTATTTGAATAGTGATTTATTTTTAAATCGAACTCGCCAGAGAAACGGGATGTGGATGGCTTTGAAGGTCTTGTAAATAGGATATGTTATCGTCATCATGTTTTCATTGAGCTACTGGTGGTGTTTTTGGGATGGAAGGTACATTACTATTTATGTTTTAATAGTTTCATTTCTGGAAGCCAGGAACATATTCCTTACATCCTCATTATTGGCCCATTCTCTTAAACTGTCAGCAGAATATATGTCCTTTTTCTCCCTATCTCCTTCACATCTTTGATTTCTGAGAACTAGATATAATATCTAACATCCATTAATAATTTTAGATTGGGCTTGAAGCATTATCCTATGTCATGTTTTCCGTCCTCGCATCTGAAATTGTTCATATAGCTACCATTTTCATCCTTGTTATATACATTCTATATTGTATCATTTGCAACCAGTTGAGACTTTTTCGTTGACAGACATTTTTAATGTTTCTTGCCCCGACTTGGTTCCTAACCCTGGGACTTGTCCAGAAATGACTAATTACACTATACTCTGGAGGAAGTCAATTGGCTCTTTCACCATATCCCGTCCTTGTAAAAAATTTGGGATTAGATGTTGCAATAGATAGTGGACATGTGTGGGTTCTTGTTGTTGCTGCTATTGTGGATGATGGTTCAAAGGCACCCACATTCATGCACAGGAGGTTTCTATTACACATTCTCGAACTGCAATTCTTTGGGCTTCTTGGGTGGTCCAGTTTTTCCAGTATCACTTGCTGGATGAACCCACCTATTTCTGAACTAGACGATTTTCAAATTGGCATGACTTTAATTATGTGAGCTTGGTGGTCAATCTACAAGGCATAATTTATGCCACTTTGAGTTGGACCTGTCTTTACAATTTTCATGTCTCACCTACCCTTGGGCCAATGGAATTTTCTAACCTATATAAATCTTCCACATCGTAGCATGAGGCATTTCTAGCGGCCACCCTTGCCACTTAATTGGCACACCTGCATGGCTCCATATTGACTACCAACGAGGCACAGAAGGATCCATCCCACATTACCCCTCCCGGCATCCATTTGTCATATTTCTCCCATGAAACTTCTGCCCATCCTGTCGCAACTTACACCCAAGTGTAATCTCCTCACAATGATCGTCCACTTATATAGAATGTAGCTCATCCACACCCTGAATTACATCACACTCCTCATTTCGCAGCTAAGGCAAAGCATCGAAGCAGGTCGATTAGGACTTCTCCTCAGAGAAATCTTCTAATTTTTTTTTATGGCATCCCTAACGATTGAGTGATTAGTCTGAAAAGATGTGCATTGGGGGTACGATGGTATTTTTTCGACCTTCAGGAAGCGAAGATACGGGAATGGCTATATGCTCATTAGAAGACGTTTCTTGGCTACACTCCTACGATTAGTCAGCTTACCAACTCATGCTATACTTTCAATTTCCTACATCAAGAGGATTTGGATAAAATTTGCCAAATACCATGGGTTCGGGGATGTAGTTTCTTTTTCCTCCACCCATGGTACATTGCTTTCAATCCTCTTAGGGACACTCCAAGGAACAAAATGATATGGGTAAATCTATCTAGGCTTCCCGGTGAATTATGGGCCAGAAGTGTTTTGACAGACATTGGGAATTTTATTGGAAGGTTCATATACGTTGATCCAAAGCTTTTAGGGGCTCAGGACAAAACAGTCGCTTGGATCCTGGTAGAATTAGGCTTCTCTAGAGGACTCCCTGCGCACAAAGATTTGGCCTGGGATCAGATCCATGCCCATCAGAGATTGGATTACTAGAGAATTCCATTTCGTTTTCTTATATGTCATCACACAAGGCATCTCATGGCCTGATGTCCTCGGAAACTCAGTAGAAGGAAGGTTGAAGTTGGGCACACTCGTGGAAGCGGTGGTGTCGGTCAAGAGGTTGATGGTCAACACGCCCGTGGAAATGGTGGATCGAGTCAGAATTTATAGAAGCATCAACCTACTCTTTCAAATAACTCACCTAGAATTGACCTCTCATCCGTTGATTTTCATGTGACTGGGCACCCAACATCCTCCTCACATGTCACCTTATCCTCCTCCCCTCGATCCTCAAATATTGGCATGGCAGACACATGTCTTCCTGAAAATGTGGTATCTTCCCCGCCTCTGGAACCTTCCCTCTTTCCCCAACGCTCCTCTCCTCCCATTTTTCCTTGCTCCATATCTCCCTTGCTACCTATATCATTGATTCCCCCTGAGTCTTTGGTCCATTCAAACCATCCACCCCTTATGTGTAACTCGGAGAAATCTCCCCATACTCTGAGACCACCCTCTGATTGTTGTCCCCTTATTCCACCTTTGCCTGACACCTCTCCCCGAAATTCGGTGGGTAGCAACATTGATTTTCTCCTCGCGAACCCTACACTCGACCTACATGCCCTATCCTTCCATCAGGGATAGTCAAAGCCATCCCCATCTAGAAGCACCAACTCGGCCCTAAATATCATTCTCTATTGTAGAGGGGGGTCAGGCAACCAACATTTCCTGTGCCACCCAAAAATAAAACCCATCCCCTTCTCTGGATCCTCTGACCTCATTGATATTCCCATTTGCACTTCCTTTAGCCCTTTGGCCCTTAGAGTAACTGTGCCCGGCCTACATGAAACATCACTTTATGTATATCCCTTAATTTGTCTGGTTTGGGGCCTCGCAAAAATTCCTCTCCCTCAAATATATTTTCTCCTCTGTTTGTCCCTACATAATTCTATTACAAGAAACAATGACGAATCCACACCGGTTTCTTGAGTACTTTCGAAAAATACTCCTAGAGTGGCCTATGGTGGAAGTTGACTCAATGTGTCTATCTGGTGGAATGGCAGATTTATGGGATCCGCTTAGAGCATATAAATTTTTCGTAGGTATTTTCCTTTCAAGACGACCTTAGGGAATCGTTGGTCATTTACATCTTCTAAATTTATACGCCCCTTATAGGGATCGTACTTCACTTTGTGACAGCTTTGATGCTTCGAATCTACTCAAGATATGCTCTCTTATAGTTGCTGGAGATTTCAATGTTAGAGCATCCTTGGAAGAATGTTGGGGCTCACATTTCAAAAAGGATCCCCTTGGGGATAGACTCCATATGCTTTTCAGTTACAACAACCTCATGGACATTCGACCCCTACCCATTGCGCCCACATGGCATAATGGCCAAGCTGGCCCCTAACATATTGGAAAGGGACTTGACCGATTTTTGGTCCATGAAAAACTTGTAAATATTTTGGGTTTCCTCCATTCTGACGTATTTAAGATATATGTCTCTAATCATATGCCCATATTGTTAATTTGGAAGTGGGAGGAGTTGCGTTTGTGTATGCACTTGAAATTTAACAAAAATTGGCTCAAGGACGAATATTTTAACACATTGGTTAAATCCTTCTGGCCAACCTCACACAAGGAAACAAATATTTCACCCATGCATGCCATACATGGGAAACTTCAGGCCTTAAAATTGGAGGATCAAAAATGGGAGCGAATTAAGAAAAGAACCATGATAAAGGACTTACCTGACATAAAGGAGGAATTGGAGAGACTCGGTAAGATCCTGGATAATGGAAACACCTCCCCAAATCTCATCAATAATATAAAGGATATGGAGGAAAAAAGGAGAAAGATCCAGCACATACAGGAGGTCACCCAACACTACAAGAGCGGAGCACTGTCTCTTAAACAAGGGGAGAAGAACACAAAAAAAATTCATAGATATGCAAACTACACGAGTAACATCAATTCGATTTGGCACAGTAGAGACTCCAATGGAAACATGGCACAGTATACTTCTAATATCCAGAAAGAAGTTGTTTCTTTCTTTGAAACCTTATACAGGGTGCGAGGGGGTACTCAAATAGAGGACCAGATTTGGGGTTTGGACTCCTATCCCACCATGTTCGATCTGGCTAAAAACCAGAAATTATACAAGCCCATTGATTTTGAGGAGATACATAACATACTAAAATATTTGCAAAAGATAAATGCCCTTAGCGAGATGGCTGGACTGATGAATTCTTCAGACATTTCTTTGATCTAGTTGGGTCATATTTACTACTAACGGCTAAAGAGTTCGGGATTCAGGGACATATCGCGGGGGCTATCAACTCCACATTCATTTATCTAATATTTAAAAACCATTTACATAATTTGAAAAACATTGAAAATAAATTTTTAAAAATGAAATGTAATTTTTTAGTCAAAATCATTTGGAAAATGTCTTAAAATGTCTTAAAATGTCTAAGTTCATGGTTGTCGCTTCGAATATCAATTTACCATGAACAAAACCTTGACCAAATATGATTTTTCTATCGTTATTTTTAATTTATCTCATGTATCCCACCTTTTCATTCCATGCTTGCCAAAGGGTCTAGGCCAAGGGATGATTGATTAGAAAAAGTTTACAGCTCGACATCATCAACTTGTTGCTCCTATGAGTGTGTGTTTTATTGGTCAACCTCCACTGGATCTGAGAAAAACATGAGATCCACAATAGGAAAATAGCATGAATCCCAAATTGGATTGACTTTCATGGCCAAAGCTACTTTGATCCAAACCTACAAATAAGGTTTGGATTACATGTAGGACAAATATGAGGTGGCATAGAACAAATATATGTAGAACCTTCTCCTCTGCAACGTGGTGATAGTTTTACATCAAATGAGATAGAAAATACACACTCTGACTCGTAGATTTATGAGGTACATACATTATCTGGGACCACTACATTAACCTAAAACATAACATATAGACTTGCTATAATGGGTGTGACTCACATAACAATATGGTAATGTGTATGTTATTATTCTACACAGAGATTTACCTATATTTTTCCACCCTCCAATCTCAACTACTGCTCCAACCTATGTTGTTGCCTCAACCAGTATTCTTGCCATAGTGCCTTGGAAAACATTGTTTATACTACACTCATATGATCCATTTCATTTCTTACATTTTTATTTGCATCTTGGTTCAATTTTGTTGTTAGAGTTTTTATTTTTCATGAAATATTTGTTGGAAGAGTCAATTCTAACAGCTATAAAACACGTATTGAGTTGGTTAAGCTCAATACATTTACTTTTACAAACTCCAAATAAATTTTAAACACGATTCATTCCACCTTGCCCAAGGATTTTGCATGGAATTGTTACCATATTTTATTTTTTAAATGCCACATCATCCATATGATTAAACCTCTGCCATGCGTGCTACCATTGGATATTCCAAAAACCATCTGATTGTAATTATAATCCCATCACTAAACTTTAATATTTATCGTTTACATTAAAATATTCCATGGGATCGTAATTATAATCCCATCAACCCCTAAATTTGAATTTATATAGTTGTATTTTGTCATGGCGGACCAATCTACACCATTGGATCAACTCGAAACTATCGTGGATCAATTTTGAATTGTGGTATGAACTGGTTACATCGCTTCTCTCTTTCTCTTGTGCTCACGCGTTGATTTTCCTTAATCGTACATTCTACTTCTTTGGAGTGCTCAATTTGTAAGACGCGCAACAATCTACGTATTTGTACCGAAACCCTCACAAGTTTAGGGATGGTGATATTAGCCACCTCTATACAATATTTTCAAAGAGTGGGAAACCTTACCATGTGGTCGAAGCTTTAGTTTTGCGAATAGACTGAAGATGAATCCTACTGGCAAGGAAGATGAGCTAAGGTGCTCAAAGTTTATGGCATTATTCAATGTGGTGGTAGTGGCAGAGTTCGCAGAAGCTTGTGATGCCATGAAAGAAGAGGCCATGTGAAGGAATCTAAGAACAACCCAGTTCATATACACAGAAGCTTAAGTCACGCAAGTTCCCAAAGTTCAAGCTTTGCGTCTGTGATCTACCCTCACCAACTAATTTATAATCTGACAACATGCCCTGTTTAAGGAATTGGTGGGATTCCATATTACTAACCAAATCACTCTGCTACTTCTCAAATCTATGGCTGCAATTAACATCTATTCAAAGCACCATTTGTTGAACGATTGCGCTCGTCACTTCACATATTAACTCCACTTCACACAGAGCAAGTTTTTGTGTGTGGACGTGTTCTTAGCCATGTATAGAACCTTCTCCGCTGCAACACAGTGACATTTCTACCGTCAAATGATATGCGTACACATGACATGTTCTTACAAGATAAAGGCACACAATGAAATCCTCCAGATTAACCTCCCCTTATTCAGCGCAATTAACTGGATTTAATTTGGATGATTGGGTAAATATATATTTTTCCTTACTTTCATGCTATGTTGAAGTCATAATATTTCCTGTAATGGATAAGGACTTTTTTTGGGTAAATTCACAATCTTATATTAAGCAAATATATATGTACAAACCATGCCAAGGAGTGAATCCTTGACAAACTTTAGCTTGCCAGAGCCTAAATCAAGTTTAGAAGAATCGTCGTGAATCGGGCTATAATGTTGAAAAACCCATGGGCTGAGTCGTGGTAGCCAAGATCATTACAAAAGATACAAATTGGTTGTAAAGCCAAGATAACTAGGTAAAAAAAGAATCTAATCATGCACAAGAACTATAAAATGAGGGTGTTACTAGGCTTACTAACGGTGGCGATGTTGTGCTACAAAGAGACCATGCAATAAACTAGCATGAGTAGGACGAGTAGGGAGGCCAACAGGTGGCAGATATATATCTTGAAGTAGTGTTATTTCCAATCGTTATAGTCAATCGCCCATGATTTGGTCAAGCGGGTGGACCTCCTACACGTGAAGGAGGAGTTCATCCATGCACTCACTACGGTGGAACAAGACCTTTCCCAGTAAGTGTATGATATTCTAGTATAAATCCACTCTGGGAAGGTACTAATTATGATGGGCTCTTGGTGTGCCCACATCGAGGACCCAATCCTCCACATCTGCCATAACTTCTGAGTCCAACATTTTAGCTCTCTCGTCGACTAATTCTTTCTCAATGTCTGATAATTGGTGTTGAATGATCAGGGGAGCATTCTCACAAAAACGATTTGTTGAGGTTTAGGCTTGATCCTGAGCTCGTGAGTTGTCTGGAGGACTGCGACCCCCGCCTCCTCTTCTCAAATAGACTCTCTCCCTCAGCATTAGAGAGAATGCAGGGAAAGTGCAAACGTATCAATTAGAGTGCGGGATGGAAGTTGCAGTTGAGAGAGGAAAATGAAACTAAGGGAATACGAGGTGAGAGCGAAAAAGAGAGAATATGCAAAAGGGAGATACAAGAAGCGGGGGAGAGCTCTAAAATAGATATTCACAAGCCCAAAATTGTCTCGCTACAAGCAATAAAAACTAGATGGGAAATTGGAAATAGCGAAGTAATGATGAGGACAACAATATACTTGGGTGGAGTGAGGACTCTTGCAATTAGGAAAAATGGAATTGTTTCTTCCCCAACCAAGAGAATTAAGATGGATGGAGTGTTTAGGGTAACCCACTGCTTTCAAAGAAAAATGGACCAATTCAGGGGAGCCTATTCCTTCTACTTACAGAGAAAACATATTTTAACCGTTAAATCATTTTCCCCTTTGCATCCCTTAACTAACCAGGCGAGTGGTATAAATGCAATCAAGAATACGCAACCTTTCCTATCCCATCATATCCATACATCGAGAATAACTTCCCAACATGTCTTCATTTGGGGCAGCTTCAATGCAATCCCCACCTCACGATCTAATGCGCAAGTGCACTCCTTGCACATTCAACCTACAAGATGGTTGGCTCCGAGTTAGAACCTCATTCTATGTGTGGTTCTCAAAAATCTTGAAGGAGCATTAAGAGATAACTCCATGGCTTCATATTGTTAATAAAAGTATACTTTAGTAAATTATTATTAGTAAAATTTTAATTTTATTTCAATTCAAAATATTAATGTTAATACAATATCCTAACTATATTTTAAATAAATAAACAAAATGTTTCTTTTATATTGTATTTTAAATAAATAGATTTTAAGAAAAGAATGAGTTACCATTAGATCATCCAATGAAATTGATGCAATATAATAAAAATCCATGTTTATTAATTAGTTTTTTTTTTATAGATAATAAGGACAATATTTTACCACTCAACAATATTGATTTTTACAAAATTTCACCAGTAACACAATGTAAGAAATGGAATAAAATTTAAAATAATGCAAGCTGTGAGCGGTTAAAGCATCACCTAAATAATTGTATTTTAAATAAAATATTTTTTTTAAAAAGAACGAGTTGCCATTAAATCATCAAATGAAATTGAGGGAATATAATAAAAATCCATGTTTATTAATTAGTTTTTTTTTTTATATATAATAAGGACAATATTTTACCACTCAACGATATTGTTTTTACGAAATTCCACGAGTAAGTGCAACCTGTCAGCGGTGAAAGCATCACCTAAATCATGGTTTGATCATAACAATGTCATGCAACGGTTCAATTTGAATTAAAGACCGACATATCAATGGCTCAACTTGAAAATTTATGAACAGCAATTGCTTGCCGTTGGATCATAAAGCAGCTTTTTGTTGATCCAAGGGCTGCATTTCATCAAAGGAAGACTACTCTTATTATATATACTACTGCAGGATCTCTCCATTTCTTTATCTCCTACCACGAGCCCTCTGTCTCTCTCTGGTGTTAGAGTTGTGGGTTAAAAGGCGCCCTGTATAGTGTGTGTTGTAATTTGTGTGCCCTCAGTGCTCTTTCTGGTGTTAGAGTTGTGTGTTAAAGGCGCATATTATATTGTGCGTTAATTTGTGTGCGCTCTGTATATTATGTGGCTGGCTTATGTGTGTGCTATGTCTTTGCATTTGCATGTATGTTTGTTTGTTTGGTGATGTGTTTCCTGTGTGGCATATGCGTGTTTTATGCCTTTGCATTTCTATGTATGTTTGGTGATGCGTTTTAGGTTGAA
>APFE031451295.1:17277-55753 GCA_000404065.3 Pinus taeda
ATCAGTATTATTTAGTCCTTTTACCAAATCTTCCTTATTTATACTTTGAATTATTTTTGCATATCAGTACCATAAAATAATGAGGATGAACAAGAAAAACAGACAGTCACATCAAAGAACACCAGATATAAGGTGGAAACCCAATGTGGGTGAAAACCACCTGCTGCAATATGTCTCTATCTTCTTTCAAATTAGAAACTCCTTTTACAATTGTCTTGTACTAGTGCAGTCCTTTACGTACGCAGGCTGCAACCTGCTGAGAGCTACAACTCTCTCTCGTTTTCCAGTCTCTCCTGAAAGGGAGCTACAACCCCCTACTTCTTTTTCTTTCAAGGACCACTTTTCATAAATTTTCAAACTGGATCCATAAACATCAAATGATCATCAAGTACATGTAGAATTCACAGTCAACAGCAGTAACCAAATCAACAACACAGAACTAAACCCAGAACACCTTATCAACAAAAAAATTCAGTCAACAAATAGTCATGAGACAGATACACAGCTTTCCTTTCTTTGGCCTGCGTCGCTACGCACTTCACCCTCTGCTTCTCTGCGTATACCCGTAGAGTTCCTTCTACTACACTGCGTGACCATGCATTGCTTCTTCTACTGCGTTGCGTACAATACGCACCCAAATGCACTATCGCACCACGCACTGCCACAGTAGGCACGCACCCAAAAGAACTATCGTGCCGCGTACATTTACTGTGCATACGCACCTGAACCACTACTGCTCTGCGTGCCCACGTAGTTCGCTTGTTTCTGCTCTGCGTACCCACGCAGTCACCCTTCTTCTGCTCTACGTAGACATGCAGCTCGCCTTTTTCTGCTCTGTGTACCCACGCAGAGGCACCATTAAACACCCGTGTACATCAGATTAGGGCCGAATTTGCAGATCACCAGTGTGATACAGTTAGATGGATGACTAGATCTGATCAAGCACTCGAGAGATCACCCTTCATAGATTCACTTTCCACTTCACTTTCATATAGATCAAGCTTTTTGAAACAATAACCCAATATTTCAGATCTTAAGATATTCAACCCAAAAGCATGCTCAAGCCAAATGATCTCCTTTGCTTTATATTAGGCAAGCTCTTCCTCAAATCATGGATCAATACCACGGGCCAAAACCATAATAACATAATACCGTCGGCTAAATACCAAGGGTTAAACATAAGAAACCCCACGAGTGCGTGTTTTACTGCCTTGAAGTGTCTGCACTGGGGTACACACCTCATGAATGGGTAACCTGCGTGTCTGGACGCGGTCCCTACATGGCATACCTGCGGGTACACATCTTCTGAACTGTTCTCCTGCATACTTCTTAATTCTCATCATATTTAGAGCCATGCCATGGGTGTTGCCATCAAGTACAACATCTGTAACAACAATATCACGGTTGGAAATCGATCCCTCGTGGAAATATTAGGCTATTGTGTGACATGATTGTACAAGAAGTGTGTGACCTAATAGGATATGACTGTGTTATGTCTTATAAATTTCATGGTGATGATTATGGTGAGGTGATATCCAGGATTAGAAGATATGATTTAAAATCTTATTTGGGTCTTCATTACCCTGTAACCGATGTCCTTTAGGTTTCACAATTTTTTTATGAGGAATAGAGTAAGAATGATTTGTGATTTCTATACACAACCTGTAACAGTGATTCAGGACAAGAGATTGCCTAGAGACCTAAGTTTCTGTGGATCTACATTGATAGCACCTCATGGTTTCCATGCTCAATACATGGCCAACATGGGTTCTATAACATCTCTAGTAATGGCTGTAGTAATCAATGAGAAGGAACTGGATGGAGGTAGCGAGGGGCAGATGCAGCAGAAAGGAAGAACGCTTTGGCGACTGGTGGTTTGTCATCACACTAGTCCACACTATGTTCCATTTCAATTGAGGTATGTCTGTGAGTTATTAATGAAAGTTTTTGGAATTTAACTAAACAAGGAAGTTGAATTGGTTGCTAAGATGAGAGAAAAGTGAATTATGTGCACTCAAGCATTGCTCTATGACATGCTGCTTCACAACACACCCCTGAGAATTGTCACTTGGAAGCCCAACATCATGGATCTTGTTAGATGCAATGGTGATGCCCTTTACTATGAAGAAAACTTTTGGTTTCTGGGGGTAACTCCTACTGAGGCTCAGATCCAAGATATTGTTGCATGGTTGTCTAAGAATCACATGGATTCCACATGTTTGAGCATAGATAGTCTTGTTTATGCAAGCTATCTCGGAGCGGGATCATTAGGGAATGCAATTTGTGGAATTTCCACAGTGAGAATCAATTTAAAATACTTTTGTTTTGGTTCAAATCCCATACTGTAAAAGAAATCAAATGGGGAGGTGCCAAACATGACTTGCAAGACAGAGATGATGGTAAGAAAATGCATCCACGATATTCGTTTGATGCATCCCTTGAAATGTAAAAAATTAGGAGTTTGCCTTGGGAGATGTTGATATGGATGCCATCCATTCATTGCAGTTAATACTGCGAGGTTCCTACAAAGAAACTGATGAAAGTAGCAAAAATATCTCGATAAATAGGTAACTCACTAATTTTAAACTTCAGGAAATGGATGAATTGAATCCAGTGAAAAATGAGATGGTGAGACTGATTGAAACAAAAAAGACTCCAATCTTGGTAGTTGATGCTTATGGAGTAGTAAATGGATGGAATAGAAAAGTTTTCAAACTTACAGGGTTGTCAGTGGAAGAGGTCCTGGGAGAGCCTCCAATCAATATAGTCGAGGAAACTTCAGTTGAGAATGATGCTACATTTGGCTTGGCAAGGAGTTGAAAAGAAAAATGTTCAAATTGAGCTGAAAAGACATGGCTTGGAGGAGGAAAAAGGTCCAGTAGTTTTACTCGTTAATGCTTGCTTGAGCAAGGACTTGAAGGAGAATGTTGTGGGAGTGTGCTTTGTTGCCCAAGATGTGACTGCGCAGAAGATCATTATGGACAAGTTCACTCGCATTCAAGGTGACTACAAAACAATAGTTTAGAATCCAAGTCCCCTAATTCCTCCCATATTTGGAACAGATGAACATGGATGGTGTTTTGAGTGGACTTCACCCTGGAGACAAAGAGACTCTAATTCTTACTTTTAAAGTTGCTAAAGTTTTGGATTGCATATTTTATGAGAAGAGTTTCAAGGCATACAATCTGCAGCTCTAGATTTGAAGGGCATAAATATATCAGCCAAAATGACAGTTGGTTAAATAGGTGGCATAATTTCCCTCATTAAAGGAACCCCTAGCAGCAAAAGAAGGAGCACCATTAAGCTACAGAAAATATCATTTATCAGAGGAAGAATTGTGTAAGCGTTATGTTTACCTGCTCAGAGATGTTCCTTTTATCTATAGAGAAGGATGATAAATTCCAATATGAAGAGTTTGATGGTCAAAACCGGAATTCTTAGTCAAAGGTGCAGTGAAATATGCTTTCCTTTTTGCATGTCGAAGGAGACTCAATTATTCTTTCATGTTGAAAAGGTTGCCCTCATAGCAAGCCAATTTTGTTGACTGAGAACCCATGAAAAAACAGAGGACAATGACAAACATCGATAATCATGCATTGATCATCAAACATCACTGAAAGAAATAAAAATATCAGAGAAATAAGAATAGAAGGGATCAAGAAATAGGGCATGGCTAGAAGAAATCAGCTAGCAAAACCAGTCTTCCTCTATGGATTCCTCAATAGCCTTTTCTTAGGAATAGAGTTCATGTAGATCCACCAATTGTACTAGTTCCTTCACCATTGTCTCATTTCCATTCACTAAGAAAATTATACATAATGGCAGCTTGGATTTTCATAGATGAATCACCAATCCGAAGACCAAGAACATCTCACAAATGCTGCTCAAAACTTCATTATCCTACACATTTGGTGATTGTGGGGAAGATCTGATGTTTCCTACAGCACAACCATCGAAATCTATTCTATTAATCTATAATGAGAGATGTGAGATATTTCATTCAATTCAAAAACTAAAACCTAAGGTAGTCATGTTAGTATGGGAAGGAGTGTTTTCTTTGAAATTGATTGTAGCTTCATCAAACCTTAGACTTGCAAGGGACAATTATGCTTTAACAAATGAGAGTGGATCAATGCTTGGGGAGGTTTGTCCTATTTTGACAATCACATTTCCAGTTCTATGAACACTGTGAAATTTCAGGTGTTTACTCATTATTTCTTTTCAGGTGCTTGATAGGTCTGTTGGCTGGATAAATCGATCTTCCAGACAAGGCCGGTCTCCCTAGTATCAAAAGATAGTCTAGCAACAAGCAGACAAACAAATCTATCTTTCTCTAAACATGTATGATTCATAAATAAGAACTATATAGGTGTTAAGACCCTACCTTAAGTCCAACACTAGTTTGTAGCAGCCATCCTTCAATCATCTGAAAGAGTTTCCTTTTGAAAACCTCCAATCACAAACAAGAAAACATCAAATAACACCTGCATAGCCAATATCATAAATCATGTCCATTATGGTGATCAAGGAATCCATAAAATAAACCATAAAACAACATCTTCTTGAGAAAAACAAACTTATTTGTATTAACTTAGAAGTAGAAGAACCTTACAACCTTTTCAGCCTTGATGTTGAACAAGCTCTTCCCAGGGTCTGAAATAAGAATCTCCTTTACTTTGACAAGCCTTACACTCTTCCAAATGAGATCAAAGAGGTATGTAATCTCTCCTCATAAAATATCAATTAAGAAGACTAAATTCTAGCAGCATTTCACCTCAAAAATATTTAGCTTTCAACCTCCTAAGTAACTAGCCCAATTCTTCATTTTATAGTGCAGAGGAAGGAGGTTATAGGTCCACCTATGAAGGGATAGAATCCTCCTTCAAAGGGATAAGCTCCTCACATCAAGGGGTTATCTCCTTAAGGTATGGGATGCATGAACCTTAAGGGAGCGAACTTGCCACCTCAAGATTCCTTCCATAAGCTTCTAGAAAAGACTCAAAGTGAGTTTTTAAGAATATACTTGCGCCTTTTTAACTTTTACAGGGGTCCGCACCCATAACACAGAGATAGAGTAGTCAGGTGCGTAAGGGACATGAGCATTAGGTGCGGGATCGTAGGTAATGCTAAGAAAAAGTGCGGAACTGGAGTTTTAGAGACTTTTGAGGGCTTTCTCTCATTTTCAAGGCTTGATATGAAGAACTGAGGCTTAAGACTTGCAAAGGAGGAAAGTATGGGTGGTAATGGACTCACACAGATTGTAGAATGTCAAGGTCACAATTTTTTGTGCAACAGATTACCCCCTAAAGTGCGAAGTCTGTAATAGATGAAGATATAGTTTGTCATCTATGAAGAGTGAAGTACTTTATCATTTCAAGGATCATCCTGTGGACACCCCAGTTGGAACCTGTAAAAACATTCAATGCAAAATATATATATGTGAACACATCATCGCTGAGGTAGGAATTCCCAAACTCAAATTAAAACCGACTAGAAAACTAACTAAACTGTTCTGATACAGGAATGATTTTGTAATGCATCAAGAGTGTAGACAAATGTAGACATAGTATGGGCACAACCATCTGTTTATGAATAGTCCACTATATAATGAATAAAAAAATTCTTCGTAGCATGGATGGTAGAAATTAGATCCAGGGTCTTGATTTCCTCTTCCTGAACTAGCATGATTCTATCCATGTGAATGAATGTGTCAAAGTCGAACATGGTAGAAACCACTTGATTACCAGTCAATGATGTGAACTGTTAATAAGTGTGAGAGAAACCACCAGCAATGTCAATGGCTCTCAAAGTACTCAGTACAATCCATGAAATGTGAATAAATGAGCTGATGTCGAACATGTCATAGAATCCTTTGATCGAAGGTCAATGATGCAACCTATCATCGAAGGCGAGAAACCTTCCATTAGGGCATGCAGATTCCAAGGTATTGATGATTTCTAGATCATCTTTCTAGATAATGAGTTGAAGTCAATAGAAAGTGATCTGTCATAGGCAAGTCCACAACACAAAATCATAGATCAAGTTTTGAAGAAACATTTTCACAAGGACTGACTCAGGGATGATCAAAATGGATGACATATATTTTGTAGATGAATGGTTTGTTTGAACTGAGCTCTTGAACACATAACGACATTGTAGATGATTTGGTGACAATTGACCCAAAGCTAATACCCAGAAACTAGATGAAGACTTTTAATATGGTTTGATTAACTGTTAGGCAAAGGATTTCCCAACCCAGGGGAACAAAAGTGTCGTGTTCAAGAGTGGTTAATTGATTTCCTAAAACACAAAGTGTAACAAACGAGTCCATTTTTCTCTCTTTTCTCCCACCATTTCTAGCAAGTACCTCTTTATTTTTGACAAGCTTGAGGAGGATAACATTTGCTTGTTTATAAGCTCATCCTTCGGATGAGTCCAACTTAGTTTAAAATTCGAACCCTAAGAAGGAGTGGTTTGTTCCTATTTAAATTGAACAGGTCCTTTACGGTTACATTTTAACGAGTCCAGTATAGGAAAAACTTGGTGTTTTTCAATTTTAGGGAGTCAGAAGAAAAACTTAAGAAAAATCCATGGGTGTCCTTTTTCATAAATTTGTGTCCCCCAAGCCCGAAAGAGTATAAAATAATACTTGAGAGAACCACTTGACCATTATGATCAAGGATTATTTTTCATAATTAGTGGCTCCAATATGAAAAAGTAAAAAAGTGGTCGAAGACATGTCGTTTTACAACCAATATCGAACTTGAAACGACAAAAGTTTGGCGATCTTTTCATGTTTATACGGTCTGAAAAGAGTTGTAACTGGACCACCTTTTTAATTCTATTTAACGATTTTAAAAGGGAAAAAACTCGGCAATGTTTTCATATTTTACGAGTTAGAAAAGATATTAAAGAGGACTCCAATGTTTTGCTTTTTCATAAATTTTTGGAAGAGTCTGAAAAAGTGAGAAAAGTACTCTTTGTTGAAAATGATCAAATTTTCCCGGAAAATCCAATATTCTGCACAAAAACTCAAAACATTACTCATACCTGTTTAAGATAAAAAAAAAATGTATCAAAAAGTTACCTTTTTAAAGTGAAAAATAAATCAATTAAAAATTCATTTATTCAAAAAATGTTATAAAAGGGGCTTTTGTAAATTCATTTTTACCATTTGATTTTAGAGTGAGAAGTGAGAGCTTTTGGGTAAGAAACTTCCTGTGAAGATTGCGAAAAGTCCATCCATTGGAATCGAAAACCATCAGCTCCAGGGAATCCACATCATCCTTATCTTGCATTTCAACCATTTACATTTTATTTTTAGGCTTTAAAATTGATTTTCTAAGGAGAATTTGGTTTAGAAAATTGCTCAAGGGGGTTTGTAGGTGCAACATGTGGCCCCTACGGACCCCGACTTTTTTCTACAAAGAAAAAAGTCGTGGGCCCACACTTATTGCTTACGACGCGTGCGGACCCCAGAAAATGGATTTTAAAAGTTCAAATTTCTCTATTTCTGCCCAAAAATTTTCAAACTAAATTGTTCTAATATGTCGTTTTTGCATTGTAGGACATACAAGATGCTTGTTTGGCAGGAATGCCAGCATGACGATGTGGACCTTGTTAGCTCCTGCTGTAGCAGGTATTCATTTTTCATGATTGGCACTTCACAAGCCAAATATGTCGTACTTTGCTTGCTGCAATGCTCCATATTTGCTCAAATAGTCTCCAAACGAAGAAGGCTACTTCAAGTTCATCCAATTGCCTTCAAATTTTGTAAATTTATCCCAATATTGCTACTTTTAGTTAAAGGGAGGTCCAAATAGTTTAATCTTGGTCTCCCTAGGTTTAAATTTCCTGTTTTAGAATATAGAGATTGTAAGTCTGTCCAAACAGTTTAATCTTGGCAGATTCTTAGATAGGTAGAGAGACAGAAGGGCCCAACAGCTTAATCTGGGCTCTGGAAGAAATAAGGGTAGTATGTAGATAGGAAAGCATTAAAAGAAAAATGTTTGATGGGTCTGCAAGTCTAAGTGCACCCCCAAACAAAAGAAGAAAAAATGCTAGGCAAGTAGGCTAGGTAAGTAGTTCTGAGGCTGTTGAATTGCTGACTAGTTCTAAGTTTTCAGGTGTCATATCAGGCAGAACATAATCAGCAAAGATTTGTAGGCAAAAAGGCTCAAATGAGGTATAAATAACTCCCCTTCTCTGTTTTCCCCGATCATTAACTAACATCCCCAAAAGAGGTCAAGATCTGCTTGACACCTCTTAAGTTCATCATCTTCATAACACTGGCTTGAGTAAAGATTTGCTTTGCTCAAAGCTGTTCCATATCTTCTCCCAAAGTATGGTCCTACCCCCTGTAACAGCCTAAGTTCTCCCAAACTTGGTGCTTTCTTACCATCTCCATATTAATCACTGACATTATTATGTAGCTCCCTATGTTTCCCGTCCCCGTATTAATATTAAGTAAATTCCCCTATGTAATATCCCTCCCCCTGGTTGAAAAATAACCATAGCAACTCCCGGGAATTGTTTAGTTTATTAGAAACTAAGCAAGAACCCCAACCTTCAAAGCCACCTTCCAGATGCTACGGACTCCTTCCGAAGTATAATTCCGTCGAAGTAGTCGGACCCATTCCGAAACCTCAAAAAGCCCTTCACACCCACCCACTTACCTTTTTCTCCTCAAAGCCGTTTTCGCGTCGCAACCTTGCCCTCTCACATTCATGCAAAACATTGCCCATCCGTCCCCCGCCGATGTGATATTGCGATATCGGCGATCAGCGATCACAAATGTCGAGTGTCCAAACCATACACCTCTCCGTCTCCGCCGATGCGATATCGCATATCGGTAGTCGCAAGCGCCAAATGCCCAACCCAATGATCCCCCTCTTTTCCGCCGACGCGATATCGCGATAAAGCATCGAAGTCTCTTCACCACAGTCCATCCAGTACCTCACCACGTCGCGCTGTACCAGGGACCCACAGCTGACGTCATCCGCCGTACAGCCGACGCCATGCTTACGTCAGCAGCCAGAAAAGCCGAACAATCTTCGCGCAAGGAGAAAAGTCGCACTTCGGAGCTCCAGATTAAGAAACAGAGGCAGTTTCCGATGTGCGAATAGCGCTTCGCCCTATTCGCGCATCGCTACGGGAAATAGGCCATTTCGACGAATCTTCAAGGAATCTTCTAGTTGCCGAGCCCACTGCGCACCGAAAAAGCCCGAAAATTGCCCAATCGTGCCAAAGGATCTGGTTTGAAGATAGCAGCAGATCAATCACAGAGTTTAAAGAGTATCAGATCAAATCAGCAGGTATCAAAAGTGTCAAAGAGTATCAGTCGACGGCAGAAACCATCAATGTAGCGGCAAAGCGTATCAGAGAATATCTTGAGCAGTGGCCTAAAGCAAGCAAAAATTGAATATCTTCCAGCAGATTCACAGAAGGAGAGCGAAACTACTTGAAGCTCTCAAATCATAATAATTGCACATTCAATTCGCACCAAAGCCGAACTGCAGCCCCGAAGCTCATTCACTTCAGCAGCACCGCATATGGTCCCCAAGGGCCACCTCGTCACTTGTTCCGATCCAGCTGCCCCCAGCGCAGCCAAAAGATTTAGTTTCATTTAATTCCAGCAGCATTTAGATTTTTGAAGAGTTCTAAGCAGACCTGTCAAGGTCACCTGTAATGATGTCTTTTTGATATTTTGTTTATAAATACCACCCTAAGCGATATTGTGAAGGGTTGGTTGGTTGGTTGGTAGTAGTTGTTGGTCGGTCTCCTTTCCATCATTTTCTCTATGCAAAGACTCGCACTGTAACTGTCATATATTTCCATAATCAAAGATTGCTGAAAGCATGGATTGTGAAACAGCCTGATGTTTTCGCTTGGCCAAGGAATGATCATGGAATTCCTGTGCCTCTGCATGATCCAATAAGTGTTATTCTTCCTTGTTTATTTTATGTTTTTATCATCTTTCCACCTTTCTAAGCTGCAGGAAAAAAAAATAGCTTAAGATTTGTTTCATTACACCTTAAGTTCAATTTCTGCACTTTTCAATATTTTCTTCAGAAACAGTTATGAGCTTGTATTCTTAAATGATCTAGTTTACCCTGTTTCTTTCATATATGAGTGCATGTCTTTGGAATTCTTAACTGCTCCGGGATCCCACTCATCCACTTCTCCTCTTTGTCAGCATGATGGAATGATTCTCTTTTGCCTTTCATCCCTGATGTTCATTCCGTACTTTCAGCAGACCGAGTATTGTATCCTGTGTGGCTATCCCGCTCCGTATCCCCTTGTGACCAAGAAAACGCTCGCATGCCTCAATTTATGACTCCATGCCCAATGGTTCAAAACTTATAACACCTTACTGTGCCTCTTTGTTCGAGAATCCTACCTTCCTTCCAATCACAGTCAACATTCCCTTGAAGTCAGAAAGCTAGCCTAAAATCATCAACTAAGGTTGAATCTAAAGGAGAGAGCCCTCTCCGATTGCATGTGGGCTAGAACCTGCAATCAGAAGATTGGTTTATGGTTACCTCGGCCATATCCCTATTAGGAGCCTAGGGACAACCTGAGTGATAACATAATGGTGACTCAACTGGGAACCTCCTGAGATAAATCAATGCAATCAGTCTGCAGCTCTACAGTGGAAGAAACCGACTTGTAAAAGCCTCGGTCGACCTATATCTGTGCACTCCATTGGGGATTCAAGCACTTTGTGCATATTTAAACCCCACTGGAGGAAGTGCTCCCATTTTTTAAAGCTTGTCACGTGTAGTTCTGATCTTTGATGGTGGAAAGAGATCAGGCACTTCAAGGTCCAGACATCCACCTGGCAACTCCACTTCAATTTCAATCAAAGGCTCCACTGAGGAACGAACAAAATGTTATAGCCAAGTACCCCATGTATTAACAACAAGAGAGAATGACCGAATCTTGGGAGGAACTTCCGATAGAAGAAGCTTTAGAAAAATGCAGAGAAAGTTTATCAGAGTTTGAGCTTAATGACGAATTTTTCAGAGCGGTATTGTAAAAAATACTAGGCGGCCGGAATAAACTGTTCCTTGAGTTTGTTGTGGAAAAATATGAGAATGAAATTGAACTCTTGGGAGCTCAAAGTCAGTCTTATGATTTTCGCAACCCTCAAGAGTTTTGCCAAAATCTTCCTCCTCCAGTTCGCAAGGAAATAGTGTTGTCTCCTGAATTACAGTTTGAGTATGATCTGGGTTCCAAGGGAAAGACAGAAGGATCAGCGGCTAGGGTCATTACTGAAGATGTAGCTGATCCTTCCAACCCAAAGAACCCGGAATCATGCCAAAGCCCCCATGCCCCTATTTAGGAGGGAACACTGTTGCCTGAGGACTTGCTGATTCTGTGTGATCTGGGATCCAAGGGAAAGACAGAAGGATCATCTGCTAGGCTCATTACCGAAGATGCAGCTGCTCCCCTCGACCCAGAAGATCCTAAATCATGCCGAAGTCTCCCGTCCTCAACTCAGGAGAAGATGCCACTATCTGCTGATTCACAAACTCTGCATGATTCTATTGAAGATTCAGAAGAAGCAGAAGAATTTCTCTCACAGGGTAAGTTCATCGATCCAATCGCAGAGTACATGGAACTTTATCTTAACAAAATTTTGTTAACGTGTTTTCTCAGTGAAGACCGTATGCTTCAGTGGCAAGTGATGGAGGCCACAATTTTGGTTGTAAAAGCATATGCCCGGATAATGCTTTTTCGTTCAGAAACGATCAGTCAACAAGTTTATCTCATTTCACAGTTGCTTAAATGGCTGCACTGGTTGTTTGATTTTACCTAACGGCAAAGTAACTACTGGTTAGGGTAGGTAGTTAGAAAGAATAAAGTGACCGGAGAAAATAAATTTTGCAGAAGACAGCAAGACACAAAAAACCAAGGCGTTCTGGCCTGCTGTTCTTGACTTCCCGCAAGGAGAGGCCATCCCCGAGTGGAGCCACTGTTAGCTCCTGCTACAGCGGGTATTCATTTTTCATGATTGGCATTTCACAGGCCAAATACGTCGTACTTTGCTTGCTGCAATGCTCCATATTTTCTCAAACAGTCTCCAAATGAAGAAGGCTACTTCAAGTTCATTCAATTGCCTTCAAATTTTGTAAAGCTATCCTGGTATCGCTACTTTTAGTTAAAGGGAGGTCCAAACAGTTTAATCTTGGTCTCCCTAGGTTTAAATTTCATGTTTTAGAATATAGAGATTGTAAATCTGTCTAAACAGTTTAATCTTGCCAGATTCTTACATAGGTAGAGAAACAGAAGAGCCCAACAGCTTAATCTGGGCTTCGGAAGAAATAAGGGTAGTATGTAGATAGGAAAGCATCAAAAGAAAAATGTATGACGGGTTTGCAAGTCTAAGTGCACCCCAAAACAAAAGAAGAAAAAATGCTAGGCAAGTAGGCTGGGTAGGTAGTTCTGAGGCTGTTGAATTGCTGACCAGTTCCAAGTTTTCAGGTATCATATCATGCAGAACATAATCAACAAAGATTTGTAAGCAAAAAGGCTCAAATGAGGTATAATTGACTCCCCTTCTCTATTTTCCCCAATCATTAACTAATTTCCCCGAAAGAGGTCAAGATCTGCTTGACACCTCTTAAGTTCCATCATCTTCATAAACACTGGCTTGAGTAAAGATCTGCTTTACTCAAAGTTGTTCCATATCTTCTCCCGAAGTATGGTCCTACCCCCTTGTAACAGCCTAAGCTCTCCCGAACTTAGCGCTTTCTTAACATCTCCATATTAACCACTAACATTATTATTTAGCGCCCTATTCTTCCCATCCCCTTATTTATATTAAGTAAAATTCCCTATGTAATATCCCTCCCCCTGGTTGAAAAATAACCATAGCAACTCCTGGGAATTGTTCAGTTTATCAGAAGCTAAGCAAGAACCCCGACCTCCAAAACCACCTTCCAAGATACTATGGACTCCTTCCAAAGTATAAAGTTCCCCCGAGGTAACCGGACCCCTTCCGAAACCTCAAAAGCCCTTCACACCCACTTACTTACTTTTTCTCCTCAAAGCCGTTTTCGCATCGCAACCTCTCACTCTCACATTCATGCAAAACAATTCCCATCCGTCCCCCGCAGATGCGATATTGCGCTATCGGCGATCGGCGATCACAAACGCCGAGTGTCTGATCCATTCACCTCTCCGTCTCTGCCGATGCGATATCGCGATATCACATATTGGCAGTCGCAAGCGCCAAATGTCCAACCCAATGATCCCCCTCTTTCCCCGCCGACGCGATATCGTGATATCGCATCAAAGTCTCTTCACCACACTCCATCCAGTATCTCACCACGTTGCACTGTACCAGGGACACACAGCTGACGTCATCCGCCATACAACCGACGCCATGCTTACGTCAGCAGCCAGAAAAGCCGAAAAAGCTTCGCGTAGGGAGAAAAATCGCACTTCGGAGCTCCAGATCAAGAAATGGAGGCAATTTCTGATGCGCGAATAGCGCGAGGCGCTATTTGCGCATCGCTACAGGAAATAGGCCATTTGGAGGAATCTTCAGGGAATCTTCTGATTGTCGAGCCCACTGCGCGCCGAAATAGCCCGAAAATACCCAATCGTGCCAAAGGATCCAGTTTGAAGACAACAGCAAATCAGTCACAGAGTTTAAAGTGTATCAGATCAAATCAGTAGGCATCAAGTGTGTCAAATAGTATCAGTTGACGGCGGAAGCCATCAATGTAGCGGCAAAGTGTATCAGAGAATATCTTGAGCAGCGGCCCAAAGCAAGAGAAGATTGAATATCTTCCAGCAAATTCATAGAAGGAGAGCGAAACTACTTGAAGCTCTCAAATCATAATTATTGCACATTCAATTTGCACCAAAGCCAAACTGCAGCCCCGAAGCACATTCACTCCAACAGCACCGCATCTAGTCCCCAAGGGCCTCCTCGTCATTTGTTCTGATCCAGCTACCCCCAACGCAGCCAAAAAGATTTACTTGCATTTAATTCCAGCCGCATTTAGATTTTTGAAGAGTTCTAAGCAAACCTGTCAAGGTCACTTGTAATGATGTCTTTCTGATATTTTGTTTATAAATACCACCCTAAGCGATATTGTGAAGGGTTGGTTGGTTGGTAGTAGTTGTTGGTCAGTTCTCTTTCCAGCATTTTCTCTGAGCAAAGACTCGCACTGTAACTGTCATATTTTTCCATAATCAAAGATTGCTGAAAGCATGGATTTCGAAACAACTTGATGTTTTCTCTTGGCCAAGGAATGATCACGGAATTCCTGTGTCTCTGCATGATCCAATAAGTGTTTTTATTCCCTGTTTTATTTTATGTTTTGTCACCTTTCCGCCTTTCTAAATTGTAGGAAAAAAGAATAGCTTAAGATTTGTTTCATTACACCTTAAGTTCAATTTCTGCATTTTTCAATGTTTTCCTCAGAAACAGTTATGAGCTTGTATTCTTAAATGATCTGGTTTACCCTGTTTCTTTCAAAGATGAGTGCATGTCTTAGGAACTCTTAACTGCTCCGGGATCCCACTCAAACACTTCTCCTCTTTGTCAGCATGATGAAATGATTCTCTTTTGCCTTTCATCCCTGATGTTCATTCCCTACTTTCAGCAGACCGAGTATTGTATCATGTGTGTCTATCCCGCTCTGTATCCCCTTGTGACCAAGAAAACGCTCGCATGCCTCAATTTATGACTCCATGCCCAATGGTTCGAAACTTATAACACCTTACTGTGCCTCTTTTTTCAAGAATCCTACCTTCTTTCCAATCACAGTCAACATTCCCTTGAAGTCAGAAAGCTAGCCTAAAATCATCAACTAAGGTAGAATCTAAAGGAGAGAGCCCTCTCCGATTGCAGGTGGGCTAGAACCTACAATTAGAAGATTGGTTTGTGGTTACCTCGGCCGTATCCCTATTAGGAGCCTAGGGACAACCTGAGTGATAACATAATGGCGACTCAACTGGGAACCTCCTCAGATAAATCAATGCAATCAGTCTGTAGCTCTACAGTGGAAGAAACCAACTTGTAAAAGCCTCGATCGACCTGTATCTGCGCACTCCATTGGGGATTCAAGCACTCTGTGCATCTTTAAACCCCACTGGAGGAAGTGCTCCCATTTTTCAAAGCTTTTCACACTTAGTTCTGATCTTTGATGGTGGACAGAGATCAGGCACTTCAAAGTCCAGACATCCACCTGGCAACTCCACTTCAATTTCAATCAAAGGCTCCACTAAGGAACGAACCGAATGTTACAGCCAAGTACCCCATGTATTAACAACAAGAGAGAATGACCGAATCTTGGGAGGAACTTCCGATAGAAGAAGCTTTAGAAAAATGCAGAGAAAGTTTATCAGAGTTTGAGCTTAATGACAAATTTTTCAGAGCGGTATTGTCAAAAATACCAGGTGCTTGGAATAAACTGTTCCTTGAGTTTGTTGTGGAAAAATATGAGAATGAAATTGAACTCTTGGGAGCTCAAAGTCAGTCTTATGATTTTCGCAACCCTCAAGAGTTTTGCCAAAATATTCCTCCTCCAGTTCGCAAGGAAATAGTGTTGTCTCCTGAATTACAGTTTGAGTATGATCTATGTTCCAAGGGAAAGACAGAAGGATCAGTGGCTAGGGTCATTACCAAAGATGTAGCTGATCCTTCCAGCCCAAAGAACCCGGAATCATGCCAAAGCCCCCATGCCCCTATTCAGGAGGGAACACTGTTGCCTGAGGACTTGCTGATTCTGTGTGATCTAGGATCCAAGGGAAAGACAGAAGGATCATCTGCTAGGCTCATTACCGAAGATGCAGCTGCTCCCCTCGACCCAGAAGTTCCTAAATCATGCCGAAGTCTCCTGTCCTCGACTCAGGAGAAGATGCCGCTATCTGCTGATTGACAAACTCTGCATGATTCTATTGAAGATTCAGAAGAAGCAGAAGAAGTTCTCTCACAAGGTAAGTTCATCGATCCAATCGCAGAGTACATGGAACTTTGGCTTAAGAAAATTTTGTTAACGTGTTTTCTCAGTGAAGACCGTATGCTTCAGCGGCAAGTGATGGAGGCCACAATTTTGGTTCTAAAAGCATATGCCCGGATAATGCTTTTTCGTTCAAAAACAATCAGTCAGCAAGTTTATCTCATTTCACAGTTGCTTAAATGGCTGCACTGGTTGTTTGATTTTACCTAACGGCAAAGTAACTGTTGGTTAGGGTAGGTAGGTAGAAAGAATAAAGTGACCGGAGAAAATAAATTTTGCAGAAGGCAGCAAGAAACAAAAAACCAAGGCGTTCTGGCATGCTGTTCTTGACTTCCCGCAAGGAGAGGCCATCCCCGAGTGGAGCCACTGTTAGCGCCTGCTGCAGCAGGTATTCATTTTTCATGATTGGCATTTCACAGGCCAAATACGTTGTACTTTGCTTGCTGGAATGCTCCATATTTTCTCAAACAGTCTCCAAATGAAGAAGGCTACTTCAAGTTCATTCAATTGCCTTCAAATTTTGTAAAGTTATCCCGGTATCGCTACTTTTAGTTAAAGGGAGGTCCAAACAGTTTAATCTTGGTCTCCCTAGGTTTAAATTTCATGTTTTAGAATATAGAGATTGTAAATCTGTCCAAACAGTTTAATCTTGGCAAATTCTTAGATAGGTAGAGAAACAAAAGAGCCCAACAGCTTAATCTGGGCTCTGGAAGAAATAAGGGTAGTATGTAGATAGGAAAGCATCAAAAGAAAAATGTATGACGGGTTTGCAAGTCTAAGTGCACCCCAAAACAAAAGAAGAAAAAATGCTAGGCAAGTAAGCTGGGTAGGTAGTTCTGAGGCTATTGAATTGCTGACCAGTTCCAAGTTTTCAGGTATCATATCATCTGGAACATAATCAGCAAAGATTTGTAAGATAAAAGGCTCAAATGAGGTATAACTGACTCCCCTTCTCTGTTTTCCCCAATCATTAACTAATTTCCCCGAAAGAGGTCAAGATCTGCTTGACACCTCTTAAGTTCCATCATCTTCATAAACACTGGCTTGAGTAAAGATCTGCTTTACACAAAGTTGTTCCATATCTTCTCCCGAAGTATGGTCCTACCCCTTGTAACAGCCTAAGCTCTCTCAAACTTAGCGCTTTATTAACATCTCCATATTAACCACTAACATTATTATTTAGCTCCCTATTCTTTGCATCCCCTTATTTATATTAAGTCAAATTCCCTATGTAATATCCCTCCCTCTGGTTGTAAAATAACCATAGCAACTCCTGGGAATTGTTCAGTTTATCAGAAGCTAAGCAAGAACCCCGACCTCCAAAACCACCTTCCAAGATACTATGGACTCCTTCCAAAATATAAAGTTCCCCCAAGGTAACCGGACCCCTTCCGAAACCTCAAAATCCCTTCACACCCACTTACTTACTTTTTCTCCTCAAAGTTGTTTTCGCATCGCAACCTCGCACTCTCACATTCATGCAAAACATTGCCCATCCGTCCCCCGCCGATGCGATATTGCGCTATCGGAGATCGGCGATCACAAATGCCGAGTGTCTGATCCATTCACCTCTCCATCTCCGCCGATGCGATATTGCGATATCGCATATCGGCAGTCGCAAGCGCCAAATGTCCAACCCAATGATCCCCCTCTTTCCCCGCCGACACGATATCGCGATATCGCATCGGAGTCTCTTCACCATAGTCCATCCAGTATCTCACCACGTCGTGCTGTACCAGGGACCCACAGCTAACGTCATCCGCTGTACAACCGACGCCATGCTTACATCAGCAGCCAGAAAAGCCGAAAAAGCTTCGCGCAGGGAGAAAAATCGCACTTCAGAGCTCCAGATCAAGAAACGGAGGCAGTTTCTGATGCGCGAATAGCGCGAAGCACTATTTGCGCATCGCTACGGGAAATAGGCCATTTGGAGGAATCTTCAGGGAATCTTCTGATTGCCGAGCCCACTGCGCGCCAAAAGAGCCCGAAAATCACCCAATCGTGCCAAAGGATCCAGTTTGAAGACAGCAACACATCAGTCACAGAGTTTAAAGTGTATCAGATCAAATCAGCAGGCATTAAGCATGTCAAAGAGTATCAGTCGACGGCGGAAGCCATCAATGTAGCGGCAAAGTGTATCAGAGAATATCTTGAGCAGCGGCCCAAAGCAAGAGAAGATTGAATATCTTCCAGCAGATTAATAGAAGGAGAGCGAAACTACTTGAAGCTCTCAAATCATAATTATTGCACATTCAATTCGCACCAAAGCCGAACTGCAGCCCCAAAGCACAATCACTCCATCAGCACCGCATCTGGTCCCCAAGGGCCACCTCATCATTTGTTCCGATCCAGCTGCCCCCAGCGTAGCCAAAAAGATTTACTTGCATTTAATTCCAGCAGCATTTAGATTTTTGAAGAGTTCTAAGCAGAGCTGTCAAGGTCACTTGTAATGATGTCTTTCCGATATTTTGTTTATAAATACCACCCTAAGCGATATTGTGAAGGGGTTGGTTGGTTGGTAGTAGTTGTTGGTCAGTCTTCTTTCCAGCATTTTCTCTGAGAAAAGACTCGCACTGTAACTGTCATATTTTTCCATAATCAAAGATTGCTGAAAGCATGGATTGCGAAACAACTTGATGTTTTCTGTTGGCCAAGGAATGATCACGGAATTCCTGTGTCTCTGCATGATCCAATAAGTGTTTTTCTTCCCTGTCTATTTTATGTTTTTATCACCTTTCTGCCTTTCTAAATTGCAGGAAAAAAGAATAGCTTAAGATTTGTTTCATTACACCTTAAGTTCAATTTCTGCATTTTTCAATGTTTTCCTCAGAAACAGTTATGAGCTTGTATTCTTAAATGATCTGGTTTACCCTGTTTCTTTCACATATGAGTGCATGTCTTAGGAATTCTTAACTGCTCCGGGATCCCACTCATCCACTTCTCCTCTTTGTCAGCATGATGAAATGATTTTCTTTTGCCTTTCATCCCTGATGTTCATTCCGTACTTTCAGCAGACCGAGTATTGTATCCTGTGTGGCTATCCCGCTCCGTATCCCCTTGTGACCAAGAAAACGCTCGCATGCCTCAATCTGTGACTCCATGCCCAATGGTTCGAAACTTATAACACCTTACTGTGCCTCTTTCTTCAAGAATCCTACCTTCCTTCCAACCACAGTCAACATTCCTTTGAAGTCAGAAAGCTAGCCTAAAATCATCAACTAAGGTTGAATCTAAAGGAGAGAGCCCTCTCCGATTGTAGGTGGGCTAGAACCTGCAATCAGAAGATTGGTTTGTGATTACCTCGGCCGTATCCCTACTAGGAGCATAGGGACAACCTGAGTGATAACACAAGGCATGTGTTGTTGATCACCCAGCCAAAGGAGGATTTGACGTCAGAATTATGGTTGTATTCTTCTTTGTTTATCAATAATAGACGACTATCATTATGGTTCCATTCTTATTGTCTTTGTAATGATGATTGAGTTGTATCCTTTCTGACTGATATATAGTTGCATCTATTGGATTTTATGCTTTTATTTGTGTCGTTCTTTGCATGTGCAGTTGTCCATTCACGGGGATCATGGGGATCGTGACCAGCCGGAGCAAAGGAACCAGAGCGACGACTCTTCTACGAGCACTAGCATTGGAATCCAGGTTGGCCCTCATCATTGGTCTTTAATTTGCAATTAAGAACCTGCGTGTTAGCATTGTTTGATTGTTGCTAGACCTCATTTGGGATAGTAGGGATCGCCTCTATCCACAGAGTGGATTTACCTCCACAACAAGCACCAAAGTCTAGGTACCACTCACTCCCTCTTACTATGCTTGCCATGAAAGCAATGAGGGTGAAATCCAACTTGAATTTTCATGTGAAAGAATCTCCTGTTGTTGTTGGTGTAGGCTCCTTACTGGATTTCTTATGTGGACACTTCGTTTCATAATGTTCATACTCATGGAAGTGAAAGCATTTAATTTTACTGAGGTCTTTCTTCTTGCCATGGTTCTGGTTGTATTTTACCTCGCCTTGGACCTTTTTGCCTTTGGAATTCTTTCTTTTTCCAACTAGAGCACAGTCTTATTCCTCATCAGATCTAGATGAGATTCCATCTCTATTGTTTCTTCTAATCTCCTCCTGCACCAAGTCAGGCCAAATTCTCTCCCAATTCAAGATGTTCTCTCTTCCATTAATTGAATCCTAATAGTTGTGCCAGGACTTTAAAAGACCATGGAATGTTAAGCCCACAAGCTCAAATGATGGCACATTCTCTCCAACTCCTCCAAGCTCATCTCTCACCTGAGTGAATCTGGATGGGTATTGAACAACAATTTCATTTTTACACATTCAAATGTTCCTGAGCTTATCTCTCAATGTCAATTTCCTAGCATCATTGTTGCTTTCCAATAGTTCTGTGAGGGTTTTCCACATTGCATAAGCAATTTGTTTGCCATCAAAACTCAAAACCACATGATCTCTAACTCCCTGCAAAATAATCCTACTGAATTATGATGTGTCTTTCTTCACTAGTTGTTGTGCATCTGATGTTGTTGGTTTTGGAATATCAATTTGTGTGTACTCCAATAATCCATTGTCATCCAACACAACTTCCACCCTGTCTTCCCAAGAACATAAATTTGAAGTTCCATCCAATGCATACTTAAGCCTCAATCCATTGAAAAACATTATTCATGCATTGAAGAAAATACTTGCACCACAAATCTGTTATTCAAAAATTCTTCGAGAGATGATTAGGAACCTGGTTTCTATGTAGTTTTCAATAACTCTGATACCATGTAGAAATAACTTGAAATCTGTAGCTACTAATGAAACCAGACTTATATAAATAGACACAAATTTATTCTACTCAATCTGCAAAAAGGAAAACATACAATAGAAACACATGCAATCATTCAATCACAATGAACACAATTTTTTACTGGGGAACCCAACTAGGAAAAACCTCACCTCTATTTGTATCATATCAAATGAGAATATAGATATATTACAATGACTAATTCAATCCTTGAAGCTTAATCTGCACTGCAATATTGATCTCCTCGTGAGTGTGCTTTGGAAATTACTTAGCCAAACTAGGCCTCTTGTTCCTCCTATTTCCTTGCATAATTCAGCTCCTAAAGAATATGAAGAGATCCTATTTGCTTGCACAAATCCCAAGGGAATGAACTCAACTGCTACATGCAAAAATTGTACACTCAACAATATACAATTATGCCTTTTCTTTCCCCTCAACTAGTCAATTCGAATTGCATGCACGACTAGGGATATTTTTAGTAAATTGACTAAGTAACTGAGAGATCGGTGAGTTAAAAATAGTTACAACTACTCAATTGAACTCATATTGAATTTATTCATGCCTAGAGCTCAAATAACTAAGTTCACTAACTATAACTCCATTAGATTCTAGATCTTAGCAATCAACTAATGCACAACTCTACTTCTTGCCCACAAACTCGAATTGACTGACATAACTAAGTGACTTGGTCGTGTCACTCTTGCTAATTGCAACTCAAGTCATTCTACTGATGTGAAAATTCGAATATTTCCATTTGGCTAAGGCAAAAGTCAATTGAAGCATTTTCTTGCTACAATTTAACACTCCCTCTTAGCAAGAAAAGGGTTCCCCACAACCCCAATCTTGCTCCTTTTTAGGAATGTATTGTAACACAACTAACACTCCCTCTCACTATTATTGTTTCTACTACAACAACTGCATCTGAGAAGTATCCAAAATACTAAATCAACTATGTCTTTGAGCTACGATTATCTCCTAAGGCTTTGACTGCTACTAGCTTCTGCATAGTCGCTCAAGATCTAACTGCATCAACTGACAATGATCCTTCTACTACTGAATATTATGGGAATTTGTAGCAAGGGTAATAATCCATGAGAAAAGTATACTAAATTTTTTTTTTCTCTCTTATGGACCCTGCCCAAATCTTTGCAACTCTGGGACTAAGGCTTTACATCGCCCCACCTCACTGCTGGAGGTATAACTGCATGCATGGCGAAATATACCTCTATGTAACACCCCCTTTCCAAGGTCCACCCAAGAAATAGGTCATCCAAGGTAAACATGCAATGAGAGAGGCTAATATAAGGGGTTCAACTTCCTTGGTGACCTTAAGGAAATGGAACCGACTGAACATATCAAACAAACCCATCCACATCAGCAACAACACCCTTAGGAGACATGTCAACCACTCAGACATCCTTTCCCTGAATCCCATTGATGATTTAAGCCTTTTAACCCCTGGTCATTCTCATGATATAGGTAAGACAATGATCAGAAGCCAAACTCGCTCTCACAGGCCTATGTGCCAGCATCCCTAGACTTTTTTCAACAGACTTGTGCCAACGTCCCCCGATATTTGAGCCACTTTTCTAGCCTAGAATCCTGGCCTCTTCCCATAACTTGTTATAACCTTCAAAATCCATCAAAGACATGACAACAATATAAACAAATCAAAAATCAACCTCAGGACTAGGCCTGAGAATCCCCATCTGGGACTAACATTCTGTCAAACACTTGGCATCAATGCAACCTATAGGTCTAGGATATAATACATAGCATAAATGGCTGAAAGAACTTATGAAACATAACAAGGAGGATCAGCTCCTTGTCCATTGAATTATTATATCATCAATTAGGTCTTGCATCCATCCATTTAACAATTACAATTAAATACATGAAATAACCATGACATGAACGAATCATTTAACCATGCTTATAACCAGAATAAAACCATATAAATATCAGAGATATACCAACAATTAAATCCACATAAAAACTAGCGCAAAAGTAAGAGAACTTAGATTTTATTAATCATAGGAAGATCCGATCAAGTTCGAGACTTCCACGTACCACTCGATTATAGACATGGATGAACCAAATCTCTCTTTCAGCGAGTCACCCCTGTGCCATATTCCAAGCATGAATGTGGAATTTCATAGAACAACTAATACATGAAAAACCAAGGGAATCCAAAGGTTAAACCACCTCCACCCTCATCAAACTGTGATCACACCAAAACTGGTGCTCTGATCATAATTGAACTGAACTTGGAATGTCATCCGGAATCCATCACTATCCTTGAGGAATTTTCCTTCTCCTTTTCTCTCAAGCTTTACTGAAATCCAAACCCATGTCATTAGGCCCTAAACCGAGTCTGGTCTCTCAGGCTTTACTGCAATCCAAACCTGGATCACTAGGCCATAAAGCAAGACTCCTCCCTCAGGCTTTACTGTGTATCCCGCCAAAACCTGTCAAGGGATTCCTAGGCTTTTGGGAATGAAACTTGAGACCACATCCACCTTGGATTCTGAAATCCATCTGGAAAACCAAAGCTCAAAAACTAAAATAAACATCCCAACACCATGGCATCCGGAAAAAGGAAAGGCTACGCTGAGAACCACTATCATAACCCAGCAAAACCATGCCACTGACAGCAAAAGAACCAAACACCAACATGTAAAGCCATGCATGTCCAAACCAACTAGGAAATCACACATGCAAAAGGTTACCTGCAAGTATTCTTGATGAAGTTGCTTGATCTTGCTTTCCTTTCCTTGATCCTTACTTTCCTTCCTTTCCTTTGCTTGTTTTTATTTCCTTGCTCCAAAGCTAGAGTGCTCTAAGAAAACTCTAAGTGACCTAGAGTGAGAGAGAGAGAGAATAATGAGAGGGCTCCAAACTTGAACTAAAAAAAAGGTTACCAACTGATCCTCAGAAGCCTTTTTATTAATGAGCCCTCTATTTTCTTCATTTTCCATTATTTTCCTTGAATTTCCTCCTCACATACAACCTGTGACCTTTCACCTTACCTTTCTCCTAATTTCCCATACTTTCATATATAATGTGGCAAAAAATCCTTTTTTCCTTTTAATTCGTTTGCCTTAGTCTTTCCCAATTTTCCTTAGCCAAAAACACACTTTTAGTGATGCCCACTAGGATATCTTTTCCCAACATTCAGCTTGGAATAAGTGTCCCTTAACCGTGGTCTTATTTTTCCTTTACTGACATTTATTACATGGAATTTTCACAAGGGTTTTTACATAACCTTCCCCCTTGGGGAACACTCTCCTCAGTGTTAAACCACACCAATACCTCAACAAAACCACTAAAAATAAAACATACTGCCCATGGAGCTTTATAACTTAACTCGTTGCAGTATTTACAATGAAAGACCTACTTAGAAGCAAAACATCATGACAACATGACAATATAACAACCATAATAACATGACACCCATATCGATTATTGGATATTTATAACTTAGCTCATGCAAATATTTACATCCATATACATATACATACACATACCAAAACATTAGCAAAACATATGCCAAACATATACCAACATCAAACCAAAAAGCTTTGCCTCAACCGGCAAATAATGAAGGATACAGGCCCCCCATATATTCCGCCATCTCCCATGTAGTTTCTTCAGGCCCAAAGTGCTTCCACTGCACTTTAAATTTTTCTATGGCTTTGTTCCCGAGCATGAGATGTTTCTTATGCAATATGCATTGAGGCTCTTATTGGAACTCTCCTTCTTGCTCCACCTGTAATACAGACCAATCAATAATATGATCAACATCCTTTATGTACTTCTTAAGCAATGAAATATGGAAAACATCATGGAATTTCATTGTTGGAGGCAAGGCAAACCAATATGCCACCGGTCCAATCCTCTCAAGGATCTCGAAAGGCCCGCAATACCATGGTGCCAACTTGGCACATGAACCATTCCACAAAGAGATTTTCTTGGGCTTGATACGCAAATACACATGCTCCCCATCCTGAAACTCGTTGGACACCCTATGATGATCTGCATAACTCTTCTGTCTATCATGTGTTGCCTTTAGATTCTTCTTTATAACTTGCATTTCTTGCTCTATGTCCGCCAACATATCCGATCCAATAAGTACCTTGTTCACTGGATCACTCCAGTTGATGGGAGTGTTACAACTTTGTCCACACAATGCCTCGAAAGGACTCATCCTCAATGACTCCCGATAATCGTTGTTGTATGTGAACTTAACCAATGGAAGATACTCCTCCCTTTTCCTCTATTGATGCATCACGTACATTCTCAATATGTCCTCCAATATCCTGTCGACCCTCTTTGTCCATCCATCTGTCTACGGATGAAAAGTTGTTCTGAAGGCCAACTCTGTACCCAAGCCTGCAAATAGATCCTTTCAAAACTTGGAAATTAACTTTACATCCCTGTCCGACACAACTTCTTCGGAACACCGTGCAATCTCACTATCTCTCTTATGAACACCTGTGCTACCTCAATGGTTGAATGTAGTATTTTCTAGAATGAAGTGAGCTCCCTTGCTCAACCTCTCAACCACGACCATAATAGAGTCATGTTGCCTCGTTGTCCTCGAAAGACCTATAATGAAATCCATGGAAATTCCATTCTGGAATTTCTATAGGCTATAGTAAACCACCTGGATACTTACATTCTACCTTGACCTATTGAAAATCTAAGCATCTAGCCACGAATGTTGCCACTTCCTCCTTCAGATTCAGCCAACAGTAGAAATTCTTCATTGTTGTCAATGTTTTCTGATATCTTGGATGATCCAAGTATGGCTTGGCGTGAAATTCCCTCAAGATAAGTGTCTTGATCTCATTGTAACTTGGCACATAGAAGTTGTCTCTAAACCTCACCAAACCATCTACCATGAGCTGATAGTTTGCATCCTGAACATCTGTACATGTATGTGTACCTGTACTCTGCTATAACATGTTCATAATATCCATGTATTTTTCATCTCGTTGTCCTTCCTGCAAGATCCTATCTTGTAACTCGGTCCCATAAGAGCTCATAACTATTGTATGATTTACTTATACCTTCCTACTAAGAGCATCTGCAACCCGGTTCTCCTTCCCTTTGTTGTATTTGATCTCGAAGTCGAACTCACTAAGGGTAGCCAACCATCTAGCTTGCCTGGCATTTAGATTGGACTAATCAAACAAATATCTCAACCCATTGTGATCACTCATCAATGTAAACCACCTACCCAGAAGGTAGTGCCTCCACATCTTCAATGCATGTATAATTGCTGCTAGCTCAAGATCATGCGTCAGGTAGTTCTACTCCTGCTCATTCAGTTTCCGCAATTTGTTGGAAACCTAATCCTCTAAGGGTTGGTGTGGAAGTCAAATAGACTAAGGAAGTCCAAGAGACCTTGGAATACGAAACCAAAGTTCATATGAATGTACTATAAATGTATATCATTTGTTAATAATAGATGTACTCTCCTACTTATCTTTATTATTATGTTGTTGCCATATGTGTGTTTAACATGGTATTAGAGCAAGCGATCTTCTGCCCTGCTCAACTGTGAGCCACTTATTTTTGTGGCCCTTCTGTGCATGCTTGTCCTGTAGTTTTGCCCATTTTCCTGACATAGAAAAACTAACATCTTTCCCTCATACCCAGGTGCGCAGGTCTCAAATTAATTTTCTGTACTGTAACTCCTATCAGATTTATCCCTCTGTTGTGCATCTTTTGCAGACGGAAACCTCTCTCAACCAAGCATTATTCTCATGACGGTTTTCTCTGCTCGACTACTACCTTATCAAAATGCTGACACTTAATTTTTTGCTTGTACGGACCACGAATCTCAAAAGCGTTACTGTGGCCTTTACCTGCATATCAATTTTTCCCTCCACCCATTGAAATTGCATTTCCACCAAGGAACTCATAGCAAGTGTTTTTTGGATCCAGATAATCCAAGTGCTATCTTTAGGATTGGTATTGTGACCAATGGTGAAAGGCTAGCAAGATAAATCATGTGTTTCAACTTCTCTTCAAAATCAACATACTTTTTTTGTTGTATAGTGGTTGAAGATTGTTCTTTGTTAGTATGTCAAATCTTATCTTGGTGACTTCTAAAACGCCTCTTGGTGACCACTGGAAAATCATTGGTGGGAGATAGATTGTCTACCGAGCCCACATATGTCTGTTGATGATAAGGATAATCCTCATTTGAAGTAACCAGAGTAGTGTTTGACACCAGACATCATTAGTTTCTTCCATAGAAGTTGTTGCTAGTGTAGGACTAGGCTCTCTTGTTGGATTTCAAACTTCAAGGCATTTGTCACTTCATTCGACAGGCACTCTTCAGCTATTGGTATCTCTAAAAGATGATTTTGTCAATCTGTCAAACACATGAAATATTCTCTGAAGCAAGCGTGCTCATACCCATTTTACCACTTGCCATGACTCCTTCTAGATAGCCATTTTCAGGAATTCATTTTCCATCAAAATCCATCCGAGACAAAACTCCTGCAGGGGAGCTACTGTGAAAAACAAGGCTACTCTTGGTCGCTGACAGTGGTAGGCTATTTTCTCTTTCACCCGACGAATCAATAGCGTTATAGAGAACTGGATTTTGTTTGAACGTGTTGTTAATAAGTTGTTCACCAGACTGCGGGCCTTGTGCCTGGCACATCTTTGACATCTGAGAGTTGCAAAAGCTATTTTGGGACGTCTCCATTCCATTTTCAAGAACTGAAGCAACATGATTTCATTGTTCATAGCTCTTCCCATCGAAAGAGAAGCCTAGGTAGCTTTGTAGAGGACGATGATGGGATAAGATGTGTATCCAGAAGATGTAGAATGTCATCACAAATATTACTAAGCTTAGACTCAACGTAATATTCAATCGCAACAAGCCTTGCCACTTTCAAAAGCCATACCATCATTGTGGAAGATTATTCGTGGGTTAATGGCGTAAATTCCTTAGCTTCCCACTATTATTGTTGAAGAATGGTGATGTATTTCAGCCAACTTGGAGGGATTATGTATTTCTAAAGGCTTCGAAAATGCCAAAGTCAAGGCCGAATTTGGGAGCGTGGATTATCCTTCAACTGGTTTGGATATAGTCACGTTAGAATCTGGAGGTATAAAAATTTGGTGAGTTTGTTCTTGCTGAGAGACCCATCGTTGAAACCTCAGGCCGACTATTTGAGTCTCCTCAATTGAACTATGCACACATCCTTTAGGAGTTTTGATGGGTTTTGAGTTTTGAAAATTACGTGAGCAGTGAATTCCTTTGTTCCATATTTTTTCTCTGTTTCAGTGCCTGTTGCATTCCAGAGGCTCCCAGCGTTAAAAGTGCATATGTGCTAGCATCGTTGACTGAAATGAGGTCCAAAGTCGAATGATTTAAGTTGATTTTGGTTGTTTTTCATCTGCAATTTCACACCATAGTTCTGGTTGCTAAAACTAGTAGCCAACTTTATTGTTTCCTGGAGAAGTAACTACCACAGCTCGCAACTGCTCTTTGCATAGGGAATTTCTAGTTTTCTGAACAAGGAGAACCAATCACTGTTTTGTTAATTTCTAGTGCCAACACTAACATCAATTGAAGACTCTGAACACCTGAGGAAAGTTGTTGAAGATGTTTCATTATGCTGATTGATGTGGTTAATTTTTCAAATGGCGAGGCATGAATGAGAATTCAATCATACAGATATTAGGACATAGAACTGCAACACAACACAAATTTATCTAGCAAAGTTATTTTCGAACTATATGAAGAGGATCTCTTGAAGCGACTAGAATCTGAGCTTTCAAGTCACTTTGACAAAGTTGTATTCCGTTGGGTATCGGTGCATTAGCATCAACATTTGAATGTTGAGCGTTGAGCAGTGAATAAGCCAATCTCTTTGGCATTGTATTGTTCAAAATTGAATGGGTGTGGTTGAAATTCCACGACCTGGAACTACTGTATGCTGCTTTAAATACGTTGAAGGCTTGCATATTTCATATGTTCAATCATATTCAATTGTGATTTTGAACTGATTATATATCTTTAAAACTTGGCTTATTTATATATGGGTTGAGATCAAGAATCTGTATTTGTAAAATTCACCTTATTTTTCAATGAAAATGGCCAGAATCAATGAAGTATTAGAGTTCCTCAAAACTCTAATATTGTCTACTACTCATGATACATTAAAAGTCAGCAAAGTTTCTCTCACAGACATTCAGGTCTATCTACAAAATGCACAAGAGAAAATTGAATTTTTGCAACTTGAATCTCACCTACAGTGAGCAGAATTACAACAATGGAGTCATCATTCTGAACCTGTTTCTGTTCAGAACAATGAAACAGACTCCCATAAGCAGCAAGTCAACATTGTTGAAATTGATTCAGATCTGGTGCCCAATAAAGTAGCAAAGTTACATGCAGATGCAGAAGTTCAGTTTGCACTTCCCAAGCCCAACATCAGACCTTGGGAAGAGCTTGTCCACAACAAGCACAAAACTGGTCTTGGATATGAGAAGGATGTGTCCTTTCATATTCTAGATTACTCAAAGCCCATCCAATTTTAGAGTGTTGGATTACTTCATGACAGTTCACCTTCAATTGTTCCAGATTCTGCCCCTCCTCCACAGCAACAACAACAACAACAGATTTTGAAATGCCAACACTGTGACCAAGTTGGCCATATGAAAGATCATTGTTTTGATCTTCATCCATGTAATCACTGTCATAAAACTAGTCATTCTTCAAACAGATGCTTCAGAATCAAACCTCCTGCAAGAACAGAGATTCATCTTGGATGGATCGCTTCTTGGCAATGGGCATCAACAGCCAAGAAGATATTCCAGTCATATGTCAGAACTTGTTCTAGAGTATTGAATAGTCTTGTAGTTGAGTTTTCTCCATCATCTCACCTTGTATCTGACAGGGGGAGAAATGATGGTCATCTACATGCTTCAAAGCCAAATCAAGCGAGCCTAAGCCATAACCTGCCATACCAAATTCAGAGTTGTAGCCAGAGACAAAGATTCCCTTGAACATGCCTTCAGCCAGTGATACCTCTTCAAAGAATTGGGGACACTTCCTCTAGCAGAAGACTTCAGCTTCTTTCCAATTTTGGAAGAGTTTCAAGAACTGCATTAAGCATTCCAGAGTTTTTGGTCATCCTTAAACCATCACACATTGAGAATTCCCTTTTCAGGTTGAGGTTCTCCCATTTATGCAGGGTGAGACATCCCTTTCATGGTTGAAGGTTCCCCTCTTCAAAACATTAGGAGCACTTCCTCTAGCAAAAGACCTCAGCTTCATGCCAGAATTGGAAGAGTTCCGGGAACTGCACTAAGTGTTCCAGTGTTGGTGGTCATCCTCAAACCATCGCCCTTTATACCAACATTTCATAGAGCACATTCAACCTAGTGCTGCCATGTTTTTTGCACATTTTGTATTACAACTCTCCTCTTGGACTCATACATACCCCTTCAGATTAAGGGGGGGAATTTTGGACACCTAATCCTCTAAGGGTTGGTGTGGAAGCCGAATAGACTAAGGAAGTCCAAGAGACCTTGGAATACGAAACCAAAGGTCATATGAATGTACTATAAATGTATATCATTTGTTAATAATAGATGTACTCTCCTGCTTATCTTTAATATTTTGTTGCTGCCATGTGTGTGTTTAACACAATTCATAGCATACTACATGTCCTTCTTGCATGAGAACTCCACCAAGTCCTCTCTTGAAAGCATATGTACACACTACAAACTCCTTGTCCAGATCACAATCTTTAGCATTGGTGCATGTGTCAACAACTACTTAAGCTGCTCAAAACTAGCCTCACATTCTTCTATCCATTTGAGCTTCTTACCTTTTCGTTGCAATGATGTGATAGGATATGCAATCCATGAGAATTTGTTGATGAACCTCCTGTAGTAACCTTCCAATCCCATAAATGATCTCACCTCATCCACATTCTTAGGAGTTGCACACTCCATGATGGCCCTTATCTTTTCTAGATCAACTGTTATGTCATCCTTGGAGACAACATGCCCCAAGTAATGTACCTCATTCTAAATGAAAATGCACTCGCTAAGTTTAACATACCACTGATGCTCTCTTAGAAATCTCAACATTGCTGCTAAATGCTCAGCATGTTCTTCCTCATTCTTAGAATATACTAGTATGTCATCAATTAATACAATAACAAACTTGTCTAGATAAGGACGCAACGCACTATTCATCAAACACATGAATGTAGATGGAGCATTAGTCAAACCGAATGTAACAACAACAAACTCATAATGCCCACACATGGTTCTGAATGCAGTCTTGAAGATAACCTCTTTCTTGATGTGTACCCGATGGTATCCCGATCTCAAGTAGGACTTAGAGAACATTGTTGCTCCCTTCAACTGATCAAACAAATGATCAATCATCGGCAAAGGGTACCTGTTCTTGATCATTACTTTGTTCAACTACCTGTAGTCAATGCACAATCTGAGAGTACCATATTTCTTCTTCATGAACAACATCGATGCACCCCAAGGTGATACACTTGGCCTAATATACCCCTTGTCCAACATTTCCTTCAACTACAATTTTAACTCAACCAACTCAAGTGTTCTCATCATGTAAGGTGATTTTGATGCTCGATTTGTCCTTGGCACCAACTCAATATAAAAGTCTACCTCCCTGTGAGGTGGCAACTTTGCAATGTCCTCGGGAAATACATCCTGAAACTGTAGCAAAATTGGGTACCAAATTAACACATCAAAATCCTCCACCTCCTTACCCTTGTCACTAGAAATGTGTATTGCAAAGATCACACAACCTTTTCTACAACTACGCTTAGCCTGTTGTTGGCTTAAGGGGGCTTGACCTAGGTTCAGAGTTGTTCATGCCAACCAACAAAACCCTAACCGATGGCCCTTTCGGTAACAACCTGCATAGCGCATGCTACAATCTCACCCAAAACAGTATTGGGGGATGCTAGAACTAGGTTTTTACATCCAGAGACATGTGATAAGTGGTTCTTAAGCTTTGACAGTTCAGATCTGCCTTCGCGCAAATCAGTATCCTTCTATGGCGTGCTACTGTAACTCGAGTAAAATAGCTTCTAGACCTTCGTGAAGGTCTATGATCAGTGTTTGCGAACCCTAAACAGGAAATTATCCACTTTCACGTATTAATCAACAACCCTAGATCTCCCTTCGCGCAGATATATATGATTCAGTAGAAAACATAGCAGAATTTACCCTTAAATTTGTGAACATAGATAATTACTTCATTCATGCATAAATAAGATAGATTCAGTAGTTTCTCGCAACATTTATTCATTATTCCATAGAAAACATATTGTAAAGTGACAGATCATAACATAACCAAAATCAACAATAATGCTCAGATTGCAAGATAATTCTTCAAAATCAGTCTTTATTCATTCTCAACATTCAGATTACAGACTCCTTCACCTTGCACACTCAGTTGCAGGGGTCCGCGCACTCCGATGTGGACTTACCAAGGCCTCCTGCGCACTCAGCTGTAGGAGCCTTCCCCTTTCGCCTAAGTACAGGAAGCAAATCCTTCCTGCCTTATCACTCACCAAAAATAGTTTCTATCTTGATGTCACTACTATTCATTACTCTTACTTACCTCTTAGACTCATTATGACTCAACTATATATAGCTTTCTTCAATACAATACCATGGTTCGTGGACCATGGGTGAGTCTCAAAACTGACCTATTTAATTATCCAAACAAGGGGCTAAACCCCTTTGAATCCTATCTTTCTGCACGCTCTGCGTCAACATTTCGCGGAGACTTTACATCTTTTACAAAAACTTATGCAATTTGGGTTAACTAACCCCAAAACTAACCCTAGGGACCCCATCCTAACAGGCACCCAACACAAAGATCGTGACTTTCCCTCGAGTCACTCAGCTGGCGTCTCGATCTTGCTGCAGAGACCACCTAGCTCAACCTGTAATACTACAACTTCATCAACGCTCTACGCCGCGGCCTACTATACTTCTTCTACTAACTTCTCTATTGTCGGGCCTTCCATTGTTAGGTGCATTTTCCTCTGTGTCTGTTGTAGCGTCTTTAGCTTATCCTGGAATGATAGAGTAAGCTGGCATGCTTCCTCTATCGATAGCTGTAATCTGGCCTTTAGAAGGGGCTCTTTCCTCTGTAGTTCTTCCATGTGTGCTTGCAGTTGCTTGCCTTCCTATAACTTTGCAAGGCACTACGTTGGTGCCAAAGTGCGCGCAGTCACTCAGACTTCATCATACTAGCATTGTGCCTCCCTGACATCTATGTTCATCTTCTACAAGTTCAGGTTCTCCTGTAAGTTTGTCCACAACTCCATGGCTTGGTTAAACAACATTTCATAGTCTGTGACTGCGATATCCAATGTGTTCATATTCTTTGTGATCGTTGCTCTGCATTGTTCCCGAACCTCTGGCGGAGTCGTTGGCTGCAACTCCAACTTCCGCTTTGATATCTTCAATTGGAAGTCAAAAGTAACCCTGCCAACTTCATCTTTTGATGCGCATACTGCAGCAGCCAATTTCCTTCTTTTTCCCAAGCTTCATCATCCTCCGGGATGTTCAATTCGGGCATTGTCTTGCAGGCCTACTCTATCATTGTCTTCAGGCTCTGAGTTTGTGTCTGCATCTCCTCCTTTGCCTTCCGCGCCTAACTTTTCTCCGTGAACAACTGTTCATTGTTGACCTTAATCTCACTTATGACTACGAGGGCACATTGCTTTCTAATCCTCATCTCATCTGAAACCCCCTGATGCAGTGCATGGAAGGTCTAGAGTGGCAGCGCGACCAAATTTAGTCCCATGTCCTTCACTGTACTAATCACATCGCGATCCTCATCTGACTCTGCACGAATGGACCCTTCTGGCAATAGTATGACTCTGAGGTCTAGAGTTTGTTCCAACTCCGCGACTATTCCACTTCCTTGTGTCAGGCTCATTTTCCCCCCACTTGCTTGCTCGATGCTCACCTCAATCCTACTAGTATGGATCTATAGCTTGCGTAGATCCTTTTGGATGCTCCCCAACATCTACATATATTGTTGCTCAAACTACTGCAACAACTCAATTTTCATGTCTCTGACCTTGTCACAGATCTCATCGAGATCACCTTCTATAAGCACCATCAGATCAATGAATGTCTGCTTATCAGACTTATGTTTTTTTCATTGTCCACTAGTCTGCTCCTTTTCGTGCCTCTTCAAGGTGAATGGAGTGCTCTGCTCCTCTCCACCGCCTCCTTCATGCCCTAAAAGTTGCTACTCATCTATGTGTTTCAAAGTCGATCCTTCGACTTCCTCTGTGTCCTGGCATTATTTCTCAGCATGTGCTTTTGCAACGCACTCTTTCTCAGTGTGTTCCTTCTCTGCATGCTCTTTCTCAGCATCTACCTTAGCAACAACTTCCTTCTTCTTCTTCTCAGTCAAAGCGTGCGCGACCTTCTGAGTTGCCTCTTTACGCTTCTGCACAACAGAACTTTCCGCACCTTTGCTAGTGCCTACATCGAGCTTCCTGGGTTCGTACCAATCCGTTGGACAACTCCCCACTATCTCTTGCACGTCCATCTCATATACCAAATATGGCAGCTTGTGCCATAGGTGCTTTGGGTCCTTTCACACTCTGATTGACACATTGTGGAAATTGGCCTTGAACTAAAACAATAGACAGAAAAGCCACGCGTAGTGGAATGGATTGCTTTCTTCTTGAGCTTCCCAGTAGTTTGCGAGGAACTCCTTGCATAGATATTTTTCCCAGTTGTATTGAACACCCTTCGCGCACTAGGTTGCGAGTGATACTACTGGCGTCGGAACTTTTTTTGTGCGACATTTCCTCATGATTTTTCCCGCAAGAATCTGCGCGTCGAACTACGCCGCCTAGTCCTGAATAGAGTGGATAAAACATCCGCGAGACTTCTTAACAAGCCCATATTCAGCCTTCATCTTATCTTCTAATTCGTTTTCCCCACTTTTCCCTCCAAACTCCTCGGCAAGGTCTGCTCCTTTGTAAGGCAGCTTCCTTATCTAATGGATTACCATGTCTGTAATCGGAATAGGCTTCGTAAGCCATAGATACCTATCATGCACCAGTGCGAGGAGCTGGCGCACACACACCATGTTGATAGTCGATTTATGAAAATGTGGTACATAGAGCATGTGCAACAATCCCGCCTGCTCGACACCTCTGACCCATTTCATGGGTTCCAACCGCATAACCCTAGTCTCTTCATAGTATATCTTTGTCATATACTTGCTCATTGCCAAATGTGGGAACCTCTCATGGTCCGTGAGGTCCCAATCCTCCATTTTCAATACAGGAATGTGCGCTAATGGTGTGCCTTCAAATTCCACTTGTTTAGGCAACAGGGGGGTTGAAACTGAGAATTTCCTGGAATCGAGGTCTTTGGTAACCTTGATTTTTCCCTTCTGCAAGGGGATATACGCTGGGAGTCATGAGACAGGCTCGACTTATTCGCCATCCAATTCCTCTATACCTTGGCATTCCTCCTCCTCCAAATCAACCACTTTCTCTGACTATTTTTCTTTTTTCTCCTTTTGTCACACCTCCGAATTCTTCCTTAGTGACTGTCTCATCGGAATCAGATTCTTCTACTTTTCTTTGGCGACAGATTATTTCGACCTAGATGACCTCGGCGTGGTAGTCACAGTGGTTGATGCTTCCATGCTTGAACTCTCAGGGCTCAATGCATCATAAACAAAAGCTTTAGAACTTACGGCTCCAGCGAGGTTTGTAGCAGTCATACGTTCTATGAACAACTCTCAGGCTTCTATGGTGTATTTTGCGAACGAGAGGCGCGTCACAAACTCCTCCCAGAATTGACGATTCATAAGCTTCAAATAGAAAAGCACCCAGACAACTCTCAGAATGCAAAGTGTTCTTCAGTGAGCCAACACATGTAATTGATAGGAAGTTTTGAATTCAAATCCGACTGTTCCCCCCAAAATATGATAATAAATGCATCTTTGGCGGCAGATCTCCAAAGATATTCGCCATAAGTAGCACCTACCTGCTCCTCTTAACTAAGTTTTGGCCATCAAATCATGAATAGTAACCCCAACGGCTACTTTTGGACCCATGATTTGCGTGGCACCATCCTCCATAACATAGTTCATCCAGCACAGCTTCATGTGTCGTACCTGTGTCATCTTTCACCTAGCTTCCCTACCATGTTCTTCACTTAGTCGGGTAGTGTAGTTTATAGTCCCGCAATCCCCTGCAACTACCTGGATTATTAAGACTGTCCGACTTCCATATAGTCATTGTGTAAGGGTAGGATCCCCTGTGTACAACTTCAGCCTATTTCTGTTCACTTTTCCAGGGAATGGTTCCCCATTCAGCTTCACAAGCTAAACTGCGCCACCATCTGTGATCTCCTTAATAATGTATGGCCCCAACCAATGCATTTGAAACTTTCCTGGAAATTTCATGAACTTGTTGTCATACAATAGTACTAAATCATCCAACTTGAATGTGCGCAACTTAATATGTCGATCATCCATGCCTTCTCCCGCTCCTTTTGCACTCACTAGTGAAATCCTGCAAGGAAGCAGTCTTCTTCTAACTCCATGATCTACGTGAGTCGTTCCTCCAAGGTATCACAATCCGTCATCCCCATCAATGCTACAATATGTAAGCTTGTCACAATATACTTCATAGGCATGACTGCTTTAATCCCATAGACCAACCTAAACGACGTTTACCCTATCAACTTATTGCAGGTCGTTCGATAAGCCCATAAAACAACAGGTACGTGCATGTCCCAGTCATTCATTTGTGTGTTTCAGACCTTTATCAATGCATGCTCTAGAATCTTGTTAAAAGCTTCCACTGTGTCATTCGTCTATGGGTGCTAGGGCATGCTCTTTTGATGGTACACTTGAAATTCTTTAAGCATCGTGTTGATCGTTTCATTCAATAAATGTGTACTTTTATCACTCATCAATATCCTAAGACACCCAAACCTTGTTAAAACATATTCAAATAGAAACTTTGCAACGCGCCCATCTTCTTTCCTGGTGGTTGTATTGGACCAATAAAATCAATGGCCCATTTGTCAAATACCTGCAATGAGACTTGAGGATGTAAAGGCAATTCATCCCTCTGCGAAGGATTGCCCATCCTTTGTCAAGCATCACATGCCTTGCAATATGCCTTAGAATCCTTGTGTAATGTTGGCCACCATAACCCAGTGCGCAAAATCTTCTGTGCAGTCGGTTTCCCTGCATAGTGACCTCCTACCACTCCTCCATGGGCTTTAGCTAGGATACTAGCATGTTTAAACTCTGGAACATACCTGTGCAATATCTCATTCATTCCCATATTATACAAATGACCCGCAATTATTGAAAAATCCGCAGCGCGAACTACTAACTCCTTCTTCAATTGAGTGGAATGGCCTTCTGGATTTGTTCCCGTTGTTAAAAATTGAATGATATCAACAAAATGATTGTCTGCGGTGCGCACCGCAAAGAGCTGCGCGTCTGGAAGTCCTTCCTTCAAACTAGTTGGTTCCTCACTTGTTTCAATCCTCGATAGATGGTCTGGACCTGCATTCAGTCTTCCAGGCTTCCCAATCACTTCAAAGTCATACTCCTAGAACAATAGTAACCATCGGCATATCTTCACCCCCAACATAGGCTTATTGACCCGGTACTTCAGCGCAGAGTGATCTATATACATTTTAAAATGTCCACCCAATAAATAATGCCTAAACTTCTGGAGCGTGTAGACCATCACTAACCCTTCATGCTCTATATTGGAGTAGTTCTTCTTGGCTTTGGAAACTTTTTGCTTGCGAAAGCTATAGGATGATCAATCTCTCCTTCACTTGCCTATGTCAATACAGCTCCTAGGGCAATACAAGATGCATCTACATGCACATGGAACTCCTTATTCCAGTCTGGAAACACCAAAATAGGCGTTGTCACCATTTTCTCCTTCAAGACATCCAAGTTGTGCTGACAGTCTTCATCCCAGCAAAACATCACATCTTTCTTTAACAATTTCTCCATCGGCACGGTTATCTTGGCATATGCCTTGATAAACTTCCTATAATACCGAATGTGCCCCAATGTCGCACGTAGTTGTTTTACATTTCTAGGAGCTTCCAAATTCACAATTATGACGATCTTCGCAGGGTCCACCATCAATCCCTGCTTACATACGACATGGCCAAGAAAAATCCCAAAGGGCACACAGAATATGCATTTCTTCAAGTTCAGCACGATCTGATACCTTCGACAGGTATTCAACATTAGGCGCAGACTCATAACATGGCGCTTCGCCGACCCAAACGCAGTCCAATCATCAAAATATACCTCCGGGAACTTGTGAATAAATTCCTTGAATGTCGCTATCACCACCCGGGAAAAGATTGCAGGCATGTTCTTCAATTCGAATGGAATCATCGTATATTGAAAGCAACCCCACTCAGTCACGAAGGTTGTTTGATTTGACCTTTTGGCACAATGTTTATTTGATGATAGATTGAAAATCCATCAGTAAACGAATATGCCTCCTGTCCACCAACATTATCTAATACTTCCTCAGTAAAAGTTGTTGGAAACGGATCATGCACACAGGCATCATTCAACTTCTGCAAATCTACACATATGCAGATCTCTCCCTT
>APFE031451295.1:95676-112801 GCA_000404065.3 Pinus taeda
TGTATTATATCAGACGAGAATATAGATCTATCACAATGAATTCTTCAATCCTTGAAGCTCAATCTGCACCGCAATACTAATCTCTACCTCGGTCTGCTATAGAAATTACTTAGCTAAGCTAGGCCTCCTGCTCCTCCTATTTCCTTGTGCAATTCAACTCCTATTTCCTTACGCAAATCCCACGATAATGAGCTCACCTGCTACATGTAAAAATTGTACACTCAACAATATACAATAATAAATACAATTATGCCTTTTCCCTCCACTCAACTAGGCAATTCGAATTGCATAAATGACTACAACTATTTTTAGTAAATTGACTAGGTAATTGAGGGATCAGTGAGTTATCAATAGTTACAACTACTCAATTGAACTCATTTTGACTCTATTCATGACTAGAGCTCAGATAACTGAGTTTCACTAACTATAACTCCACTAGATTGCTAGATATTAGCAATCAACTTATGCACAACTCTACTTATTGCCCAAAAACTTGAATTGATTGACTTAACTAAGTGACTTGGAGTTGTCGCTCCTACTAACTACAACTCAAGTCAGTTACTGATGTGGAATTTCGAATTTCTCCATTTGACTAAGGCACAAGTCAAATGAAGCCTTTTTTGCTACAAGTTAACACTCCATCTTGTTGGAATGTAGGAGTACGTGAAGGGACTAAGACATACATATGAACTGAAGCATGAGAGCCAATGTAAGGTCGATCATGCAGAGGATTTAGAGGGAATGTTCCAACATCTTGAATTAACTAAGACAAATCTCACTTGAATGAATTTTGTGATGCATGACCGCCACTCGGACACCCTATTGATTGCTAGCGTGAATTCTATCCTGCAAATATTGACAGGGTGCGTTATTCAGAGGAACACCGAGACCTTGGAGAAAAAACCTTAAATCATATTAAATCTTTACTCATATTTAATTTTTTATAAATTTTTTAAGAATATTATTTCACAATTTTTTTTTAAGAGGAATTGATAAATGAGATGTTCACGTAATACATGGTCAATTTCAACTGCTACCATCATAACTCCTAGGCGAATTACCCTCCCACATGACTCACTCACTAATTAGGATTTGAACCTTAAACTTCATACTTTACATAATACTCCATATCACAATCAATACTAATTAAACTACTTGTCCAAGACTTCAAAAATAAAAATCTTAAATAATATTTTTTGTGTGTGTAAAGGTTCAACTGTTCATTATATCAATAAAGTATTGCATTAGATGTTGCTTTGTGTGACTGGTCTACTGGATGGGAAACCAGACCAGTAACACAAATATAGAGTCTTGAGATTGCTGAGGTTTTTTCCGATCATAACATCAGTCATTACAAAACTATTGCTAACGATTTTCTCTGACTAATATGCATGTAGGCCTTCATTAACCATTTGCCTATCCAAAATATGCATTTATACCAATTTATTTTTGACACAAAAATGAAATCTGAGCATTAGACTAGGTGAGGACAGGCCCGCCAAAAAGGGGATGGGTTACCTGGCGCCATTGATTCATTGTCCAGAAACCAACGCTCTGATGTGGAGCCTCCACCGACCCTTTGTAAATTGTGCAATGCCCTCCACGTTTCTTGCTCTGCGAACTTGCTCCAGTGAAAAGCTTCGAGCCCCAACCATCTTACTCCATTGTTATGATCGTAGGCTCCGTGGCCCAATCATCACATTGGCCCAACCACAACATGCTCCACCAAATCCATATAGGCAAAGGACCAAAATGCCTTACCGAAGGACTGCACATAAGCCACCAAATATACATGCGTCAGAGAACCAGGTCTGCCTTCCCCTTCCATAGAATTTCCACCGTGCTCTCAAGACCCAGTGTAACGCCTCCGGAGTTGTGCGATGGTTGGGCGCCGGGCGACCGGGTGCGTGCACACGACGGGCGTGCGATGGAGGTGCGACGGGCAGATGTGCGACCGACGATGGAGCGACCAAATGAGTGTGCGACACAACGATGCGACGAAGGTTGTGCGAGCGTGTGAAATGACTAAGGCATGGTGTGAGTTTATACCCTTGTGTAGAGTGTTTGCAGTGATGGGGTGGCCGACCTATGGATGAGGATGTGGCCGAATTGTATGAGCGCCCAAGCGTTGCGTTGAAGGGGTGTGTGGGCGGTCCGCTGGGCAGCCCACTCACACCCCACAAAGGGTATATACATCCGATGGAGGAGCGTTCAAACTCATCGACTCATTCGATCTTCGTTCTTGAGGAGAAGGACTTGTGCGTAGTTCTAGAGGAGAGATGAGCGCATAGCTCATGCGCTCTCCTTGGTGGAACGCACATAGTGGAAACGCTCACGGTGAGAGGAGAAGGTGTTGGGCAAGACGTGCCTGGGTTGGATGTGCGATTGTGTCGTTGTGCCGAGACTTGGTGAGGGTGTCTTGGTGGCTCGGGTGGGCGTGCACGAAGTTGTAATGATGTGAATTCGGCTAAGTATGATACTTGGTCTTACCAAGACATACTTGTACATTGTAAATTGATATTCTTAATATATTGTTGGGCGGACTCATTGTTCAGGGAGTTGCCCCTCCCCTTTATACTATGCAATTGTTGTGTCGTTTATAATTGTTGTTGATAATGAATAAAGTATGGGTGTTCATTGGTATAAAGGATAACTAATTATACTTGGTTGAGAATCACAAACTAAGTATGAGGAAGTGAATTAGGCATAGTCCATGTGCACGAGTATTATTAAAAAGAAAGTGTTCGGTGGTGCCGCACCTCGCCGGCACGGTTGAAAGACTACCATAGGCTTGGGGGCGTGACAGGTGGTATCAAAGCAGGTTGATGACCGGGGTATTGAAGGTTGAAGCTGCTACACACCTCCACTGAAGTGAAGGTGGTATCAGAGCAGGTTCACGGTGGGTGTAGCTTGCGGGTTTGAGCAGGGTTGCTCGTGAAGAAGTAACTATGATGACAGGTACTTGCAGGTGAAGGAAGTGGTTTCACACTCAAGTGGAACAAGGATTGGTTTATCATGCAAGGACCGGGGAGAAGGCTGAAAGGCAAGATGGTGGATGATCCTACGACAGGTGAGTCTAGCCATAGTCCGGGTGAGGTCTTATGGTACGAAGTGTTGGAACAAATGGGTCGATGGAGTTCTAACTGGGTTGCGATGAAGGCTGAGAACATGGAGGTTCGGGAAAGCTATTCGGAACTAAGGAAGGAACTTGAAGAACTCAAGAGCCAATGTAGAAGTACGACAGATGTTGAACTCAAGGAACTTGATGAGGAGATCTGATGAAGTGGTCTTGGTATTCAAGAGCTCTTTGATGAAAGAGCCCGCTTAAGGAAGAAAAGTGCCATGGTGGAAGCTGAAATCAAGCAGATTGAGGAGGATATAAAGAAGAAGCTTCTTGGTAAGAAGGTCATTGTGATTGAGCAGGAAGAGCTCGACTACATTGACAGGCTGGGGACTTACTACCGTGACAATCCAGAGGAGGTTCGGAAGCTTAGTTCCATGAGAGTAGTCAATGGACACTTGGTTGGTGCACTTAAGCAGAGGTCGATGAAGGACACGTTTGAGGGAGATCAAGCTAGACCAGGATCGGGTTGCATAGATGAGCCAAGCAAGGAAGTGAAGTACCTTAAGAAGGAAGTCAAGTTGGAGCATGAGCCAATTGACACTTCTGAGGCCGAATTCTTGAAGAAGGTTGCTGATATAAGACACAAGACAAAGCGAACAGAAGGAGGTGATGCCTTGAAGCTGAGTTTTTTGCAGGTGACCATGAAGGGCAAGAGATTTGCAGCTTCGGTTGATATGGGGGCTACTCATAGCTTCTTGAGTAGGAAGGCAACAAAGTATTTTGGGAAGAAAGCAAAGATGGAGAGGGAATTGAGTGCTTTCAAAGCAGTCAACTCTACCATGAAAGCTGTTATTGGTGTGATGAAGGACACTCAGGAGAGAGTGGGATCGTGGTTTGGGAAGTTGGACTTGAGAGTTGTGGACATGGATGATCATTCTATGGTGCTGGGGCAAGATTTCATGAAGCTTTCACAAGCCATACGAATGGTGGACCGAGACATTCTCTTGATCACAGCTGAAGGGAGAACCATGATGGTACCGATGAATAGAAGGAGTTGCTTGGGGTATAGACCAAGGATGAATTCTATGACTTTGTATCCCAAAGATCCAAATGTGAAACATGAGGATGTGGAGCAAAGAGGACCTGGGAGTATGACTCAACCAACGAAGGAAGGGAAGCTGATTGACTTCGTTACAAGAGTGAGGAAGAATGAGGCAAGTGAGAAGGCAGTCTCACGAACCTTGAGACACTTGACAGAGACATCTTCTACTGATGATCTTCACAATGGGGTTGCGAAGGAAGTGAGTCCAAGTACTACTTCAGAGGCAGTGGTTGATGAGGATTATGAGGGTAGAGATCCTGCTGGAATAATGGACTTTTGCAGGTATGCTATGGGCATATATGACTTTCAGTTGACGAAGGACAAGCTCAAGGAGCTTGGATGTACATGTGAGGAGATTGAGGTTGTGCATAGATACTTGAGGACACAACATCAATCTGATACATGGGTGGATGAGAGTTAGCGAGGAAACTTCCTGGCCCTCCTTTCTCTATAGACAACCTTGGAGATGGGTTGGTGTGGAGGCCTTGATAGGGAGGAACCACATCAACTTAGCAAGGGGCCTTGGGAGGAGGCTTATTTATGAGAAATTACAAACTTGGATGCAGATGGCCAGATGTTGGGATGGAGTCTACATGGGTTGGACATCATGGACAACTAGAGTCATGGACATCAGGTTGGAGACATGGAGCATGACAGTTATGCAGGGACATTATGCAGGAGCATGAGTAGAGGTGTCATTCATGGACATTCTATGGGGGAGTGCCGAAGCAAAGGATGTTGTGCAAATGATGTTGTGACATGGAGATATATGAGCTAGTGGAGAGGTTGTACACTCTTGTACAACAAAACCATGGCTTGATCATGTTGCAGATGGGATGGAGTTTCCATGGACCTGAGCATGGGAATTGGACAGATTCTTGATGAGTCCTAGATGTAGCAGAAGTCAGGGAAAGACTGATGGGGACATAAGGATGTGCATTCTTGTGGTTTGGGCGTATGGTTGGATTAGCTACCCAACTAGTTCGAGTCGTGAGGGGTACCAATTTGCAGAGGGATGTAACTATGAGGTCTACACTTGATGGGGTGCATACAGATGTGTGTTCTGATGGAAGACTATAGGATGAGGACGACACATGGTGGAGATGTGATTCTACATATGTTGCAGGGATGTTTGCAGTATGTGGAGGAAGTTGATATCATGGATAAGATTGTTCGGATATGGAGATTTTGATCTTGGTGGATGGATACCAGGATGGTATGTTGTCGAGGATGACAACGACTTCAGGTGGAGGAGGATGTAACATCCTGAGGTTCTACCCGGGTGTGCGACGCGTTTGGGCAACGACGAGCTAGGCGCGCGCGCGGTTGGGAGGACGAGTTGCGATGTGCGATAGTCATGCGACAGAGGCACGACACATATGCGACGAACTTGTGACAAAACATATGCGATGATCTATGGAGAGCGATGGCGTTTATATACACCTTGAGCGTTGGGCGATATGCGTGGAGGCCGACCCACGATGGGAAGGAGGGCCGACATGTTCATGGGGCGTTTAGCGTGGGAGAAGGGTGTGCACATAGCGTTGGGTGGTCGGCTGGGCAAGCGACCACCCCACCTTACGATGGATATATATGTGGATGCGTTGGAGCATTCGAACAACAACAATTGAACACACATCTTCGCACAAGAAGGGAGTGCACAGATTCTAGTGCGCAGAAGAGGTGAAGGCGCACATCTCATGCGCTGTTCTTAGTTTAGCCGCACAGTTAGAGGTCGCACTTGGAGTTGGGTGAAGGTGTTAGGCAAGGTGTGCCCGGTGGTCGGTTGGAGCGTGCACGGTGAACGTGTCGCGCTCGTTTGTGCCGAGTCTTGGCATGGGTGTCTTGGTGGCTCAGGTGAGTGCCCGCCCATCGTGCAAGTGTGCACGAAGGTGAAATGAAGGAAGGCAACCGAGTTTGTCTTGATTGTAAAATTGACTAAGTATGGAACTTGGATATCTCAAGTATACTTGTACATTGTAAACTGTTGTATAATATATTGTTGGGCAGACTCATTGTTCAGGGAGTTGCCCCTCCCTTTATACTGTGCAATTGTGTTCATCGTTTATAATTGCTGCTGATAATGAATGTGTATGGGTGTTCATTGGTATAAAGGATAACATAATAATACTTGGTTGAGAATCACAAGCTAAGTAGGAATAAGTGGTTAGCCGTAGTCCATGAGCACAAGTATTGGTGAAAAGAAAGTGTTTGGTGGTGCCGCACCTCGCCAAGAGTGGTTGAAAGACTACCGCTGGCCTGGGGGCGTGACAGGGGGGTCTCATATTACTTTGATTTCGTTAGGAATGCACATGACAATGATGTTAAAGTTTTCATGGCCACATCTATTGATTTTGATGTTATAAAAGTCTTTAGGGGATTTTAGACCATATATGATTATTGGATCTGCTCAGAGGTTGGGGTTTTGATGGCATTTAGAGGGCCTCATGTCTTTTTTTTGGATACTTCACAAATCATGCCCATGAGTATTTTAAGAGTGAGTGTGGATTCAAATGATAAACCAACTCTTCAGATATGTCGTGTGAGACTGCTTCCCGACTGCCTTCTTCGAATGTTCTTGGAAAGCTTTATGTTGACCTGGTCAGAGCTGTTAGCGGTGAGGTTGACGAATTGCACTGTTCAGAGTGCTGAGAGTTGTTGGCGATGAGGTTGACACACTACACTATTTAGAGTGCCACATAGTACAAAATGGTTCTATGGAGGGAGATGCAAATGGATGGATCCTATTGGTTGGGATGAACCCCATAGAGAGACCCTCTGTGTAAAAATAGTACATGCTTTATGCTAGAAAAACATGTGGGAAAAAAACCATTATAACTATGTTAAAGTGTTGGAAAATTCAAGGCTATTATTTTAAGGAGTATTAAGACAACATTGAAGTAAATTATCATCAATACATTAAAAGATGTTGAAACATTTAATAAAAATATAATATCTTTTTAGAATTATTTTTTAACAGAATTTTATTTTTTAAATCATTCTTTAAAGAAAGTGAAAACATTTTACAATTTGAATGGAAAAGATATGTCAAGAAATATATATATTTCAATGGCATGGAAAGTGAAAAACATGTTACAATTTTAATAGAAAAGATATATATGTCATTCATATATATAAAAGAAATCAATTAGACATATTGTGATAGTTAAGAAGTATATAATCCATCTCACTAATGTTTAATTATTACAAATAACATGATAAACGTTATTTATATATATATCTTTAATTTGTTAAAATATATAATTAATATAAAAATATAATTACATACATATATTTTAAGTTGTTTTTTTTTTTTTTTATATAAAATAAGTAATATATTTTTTTGAAATTTTTTTATTAATAATTAATTATTATACATTAATAACATAATTTTATTTTTATACCAATATATATTAATAAAAAATATTGTTTAGTCATACATGTAATATTTAAGTATTACTATTTTCATTTCTCTTTTTCTCATTTTAAACATTTTCGCACTTAACAATATTTAAATAAAATTACACAATCCATGTTTCTTTAATAAAATAAAATGCATTTAAGATTATTATTTTTTTTATTATCCTTTTATATAATTTGAGTTTTTTTATCCCTCACCAAAGTTTTGTAGTGAAATTATCTATAAATTTATTTTATAATAAACAGTCTTTATTTTTATGTTTAAGTTATTATTAAATATTTTATTAATTTTTTCTTAGTAAAGTACTTCACTATCTATATAACTTTGTATGGATTACATTAATTAGCATTCTCTATCTATATGACTTTGTGTTGAATATATTATTAATGGCTATTGTATATAACTGTTTTTTCATTCTCATTTATTCATTTAATTATTATCTATATAATAATGTAAAGATATTTATAATATTTTTTAAAATATATATTATATCATTCCCATTTATTCATTTAGTTATTATCTATATAATAATGTCAAAATATTTATAGTATTATTTAAAACATATATCATATTATTTTAACTTTTTAATATGTAGAAGAATAAAATTGTAATTATTAAAAATATCTAAATATTAAATTAAGAAAAGTTTTTAGGATTTGTTTTTGTATTTCTATTAAATTTTTTAGAAAAATATATTATAAGAATTTTTTTTTTTCAACTTAAAAATGATAACAATTTTTAAATCACACAAAATTTTCCTTTTACTTAAATATAAGAACATAGAATTTTTTCAATTCCCTTTCAATACTAAAAATAATAACAACAATTTTCAAATAACTAGGATTTTACATTATAAGTCCATATCCATAATATCGAATTATAAAAATATATGTGCAATTTCATGAAGGAAAGACAAAAGTTTTTAATTAAATTTCTTAAAAACGCCAATTTAGTCTCCCTTATTGTTGCCAAAAATGTCAACCCATTATCTTGCTCTAAATTAAAATGCAACTGTGACTTATTAGAGGTGAAGTAGTTGTCACCATTAATATGTTCATGACCTTTGTGCAGTCACGAGATTAGGAGGAGAGAGGGTAGTAAGGTTAAAGGCAATCGTACATATTCTGGAGGAGTGAAGGCGATAAGTTTAAAGGCAACCCCCTTATGCGAACACATGAGATATAAGATGCTCTCAATTGATTGATCGAAGATTGATACATTACAAGATGCTTTGGAGTAGGAGATGAAGATAGAAGCCATGGTGGGATACCCACAAGATTATAAAGTAGGTACTTCCTCTACTAATCTTGCTATTATGGGTCTCCAGAACTAGATTTCCAATCTGACTAAAAAATTCAAGGATCTTGCTTTTATGAGACCAATAAGATGTCATGTTTGGTGTATGCATTGTCAAATTGAAGGATGTCATATTATAGAATGACTGCGACTAAGGGGGACTGGACCGTTTAGTGCACCAATGGGACCTTCTCTACCATCACCACATACTGTTGGAATAATTTCCTTTGCAATTCCCTTCTAAGGGAATATACAGTATCATGCCTTCCCAAATCATCAAGGTATGTATATGAATGAATTCTTTGAAATTTGCCAAAATTTTGGCCACTCGCCTAGTTTATGTTCCATTTTACAAAATTATTCCAATATGACAAACAATATGTTTTCTGAATTTTGTGGGTCACCTACACATCATACCCATTAATGTCACTCTCTAAACGCATTGGTTGATTGTCTGGATTGCTCAACCTTTCGAATTAATTAGACTCCTTGAGGGTGAGGAGGAGGGGCTCCAAGGGGAGGAAGGATAGGAGGAAGAGGCCCGATCCAATGTTACAATTGTGATCAAGAAGGCCTTGGTGTTCACATTGTCAAATTAATATGCATGTTGCAGAGGATTTTCTAGGACCTATTGCTCAGTGAGAGGATGGTAATCAAGCTAAAGGAGATAATTTAATTAATGTTGAGCCTCGAGACCCAAATTCAATTGTGCAACCAAATATCAATATTGTGACCAGAGGAGGGAAAATAAAAAAGGCTAATATAGGAACTTTAGAGCAACCATCATAAGATTGGTTTCCCCCAAGAAGTCCTATGATCCCAATCAGCAGAAAATTGATGCAGCATAACTATTCAGGCATTTGGTTTCTTTTCATAAACCTCACACAACCACAAGATCGAGTGAAGCCTCAAAGTCATCAACTACTACAAGGTACATCTCAAACAATTTTGGAATAGCTTAAGTTGTCCTTACATATTGTGAATGATGAGCAATTAACTGGACATATGTGTAAGAAATTAAAAGAAATCCTGAAAGATGATCCATTCTCAGAAGAAACCATCTCTGCCAATTTTCCAGAGAGACATTCTAAAGGGTTTGGAGAAATAAGAAGAGGATAGGAAGAGAGTTTAGGGTGGATGCACAGATTGTGGGATATCAAATCAAGGACTCTATGTTATATCTGGGCTTAGATGTGAATATTTTGCCAAGGAAAACTTGAGAAATCTTAGGGAAACCCAAGTTAGTTTTTCCCCAATCCAATTGTGAAGGGCGAACCAACACTGCATCCTACCTATTAGAATATTGGAAGATGTTGAGGTTGACATTGTAGGAGTTAATACTTATGCATATTTTGATGCAATAGATATCATAGGTGATAAATATTCGTATCCAGTTGTATTAGGTATTGAATGAGAATTTGAAAACTATGCTATCATTGACTTGAAAAGAGAAATAATAACCTTTGAAGTTGATGGTGTTCGAGTTATACAACCATTGCATTGATACGAGGGCCTGAGGTTTACTAAACCTATGGATGATATTAAAGAGTCTAACCTATTAGATCACTTATATCAATTTACTGCTGGAAGGATGCAAGACTATATTAATCCAAAAATAATTGGCTCTATTAGCGGATGAAGTATTCAAAGCACCGAAGTAGGTTCAGAGGTTACGTTGGATGAGTGGCAGTAAGGAGATCATGAACTACACTCGAGGCACTGTGCAACTATTTGATGTGTTCGCTATACTGGCACCAATTGAGAGACTATCCCGCTTATTATGGTATTGGGTCAATTGTCAATTTTAATAAGGATGTTGATTCCAAGATTGTACTAGACCAAAAACATCCATTGCTTGATGTTGTGCTACAAGCGACCCCTGCGAGATGGTGGGGAGCCCATTGTAATCATTTATCAGATTCAAAGAATGTTAAGTCTTCCATGGCATGTAGATTCTCTACTCTAGACCATGCTTTCAGTAATATTCCGACTTATGATGGTTGTACTAGCCCACAAAAGCATGTACAAAATTGTAGGTTCTAAGAAGGCTAATTGGAACTGTCACTTCTTTGTGTCAAGTGAAGACACAAATCGATGTTGAGTAGTAGTAGTAGTATTCTTCCAAAATTATGAGTATGTTATAGCCTTCAATTCTTCATTCTTCTTCTTAATCCCTCTATATCTCGTAAACATGTTCTGTTGTGTTGCAATCTGGGATGTAGAAGACACGTGACTCTGTTGTCTCTTCAATGTACGAGACTAAAGTGGTGGGAAGACCTATTAAAAAACTGTAGCTTGCTCATGCGATCCATTTTCTTCTAATGATTCCTCTTGAGTATTTATCTGAGTATCATTTTTAGTATCAGTCTTAGTATTTGCCTTAGGATTTGTCTTCCTTCTTCTCTTGAAAACACGGAAGTCTACAGCTTGAGACCTTGAATATGTAGGAGACATATTTCCCTTGATCTCTTAAATTCTTTTTCCATTGAAATAGGAGTTTGCAGAGATGTTTGACTGAAAATAGGATATTCATCCTCTTGTAGCATGTTTTCCATCCACTCCTTTTGATTGGCATAATGCTCTATTTTTTGTCTAGGTGTATGTGAATAAGGTGTGGTCTTTTTCTCAACGCTTAATTTTGAAATTATCCCTAATGGATCATAGGACCATGTGAAACTCAACTTGAATTTCATCTACTTTAGTAGCTGATCTGCTTATTATGCCTTCTGCTTTCTTGACACAAAATGCAGGTAATCCATATTCAACATTTGCCTAATATATTCCAAGGCAAAAATTCTCAATGGTACAAAAATTGGCAAACCTCTAGGGAGGGAGTTCACATCCATAGATTCAAATTTATTTATAATTATGTTAAAGATACCAGTATCCGACCTTAGATTGTTCAGTAAGATGTAAAACTCTTTTGATTTCTGGTGAAATCCTTGGTATAACATTGTTGCTAAGAAGACATAAGGATACATGCAAAAACTAATCTACAAAATTACTAAATCAATATTCCTCTAAATTATTTCTCACCAAGGAGGTCTAGTGAATGAATGATAGTTGTCTTCCTTGTACATCCAACTTCCACCATTTAAATTTTAACCTGTCTGCTTGGTAGAACAACATCAAATATACAAGGATTGATTGGTGTTTGAATACAAATATAAAATGTAAACTATGGTTTGGGCATTTAGTTAACACATGGGAAAAGAGGCTATGTCTCATGCAATGTTTCTTTTCCAGCATTTGGAACGTGTGGCAGAGCAGGTCAGTAACTACCTGTTATTTGTTTGCTTTTTGTATATTTTGAAAAGGAAAAAGAAAACGATTTTCATTTCTAATTGTTTTTTCTCCTCTCCTTGTCGTTGATGATAAAAAGTTGAGGGAGGCAACGGGTCAGCAAAAAATGATATGGTTATGCTGCTGTCACGAAAAGGAGTTTACAAATTCCATGAAGAATGTGTGACACAATTGAGTGATATCATTTACATTATTTATATTCCAAAATTTCAAGAAGCAGAAAGAGGAGCAAAATTCGGGTATTTCACTGTTACAATCGGTGAATGGTTTCGTTTAGATTCTTCCAAAATGTCATCAGAAGAGATGGGAGGAACCTTTTCGTTAGGTTTATCTGAATATGAAGCTATCAGTTTGGGCATGTGGCATTAATAAACTATGGTATTGGCCCATGGTATTGTAGCAAAAATTATTTACAAATTAAGAACCTCCAAAAAAAAAAAAGGGTGAATCTCCAAGGTTAAAAATCTTGTTACACGTTTTTTTAAATGTAACTCATATTCACTCTTTTTATAACTAGTATTTGCACATGTTACAAAGGAAACACCCTAAGACAATGGCATAAGAAACAATAGCATAGAAGAAAGAAGTCAAACTTTTATGGAATTTTGTTTCTTTACTGGTGTTTCTTTTTTATCATATGTTATGTTTGGAGATTCCAACCAGGATATGTTCAAAGTGAAGGTAATGCACAACACTTCGCTCTAAAGGATTTATGAAAATGCTCTTCATTAAGATTCTAGAACCGTTATAAGTAAATGATTTAAATCAAACATTTCATAACAAAGTAATCTCATATCACCTTAATTCACAATGCAATGGATAATAGCTTTTGTTCATTAGAAATTGGCCTAATTTTATGAGGAAATCTTAATAGAAAGACTTTAGTAGTAAGGGGTTCATTAATAAACTACCTCATCATTTGTTATATGATGTTGTTAATTTAGTTACTTGTTGCTTCTTATCCTTATTTCACTCGTGTAAAATGTTCAAACTATAGAAGAATGGTATTATTTCTTGTCTCTTTGGACCATTGTATTTTATCTAACTCAATAATTTCTATAGCCTCAACTAGGTTCATCATTCTCTTTCCATAGTGACTCAATGTCTTCAAATGCATTTCATAAATTTGGTTCAATAAATGTTGGTGGAAAACCAATATATTTCACTTTGTAGAAAAGAGTGTACATTGGTTGGAATAAATTGTATTTCTCTTACCATGTGATGATGTCATCTAAATCTTGAACCTTTCTTTCCACTTATGGAATTCTCCATTCTAATTGTTGTTTGACCATGATGACATTGACATCTTAATCCTTTTTCATGGGAATATCATTTAAGAAGTCAATGATAAGTGGCACAATTGGTTCCTCGCAATTTTAAAATTCCCCATTCTAATTGTTATTTGACCATGGTGATATTGGCATCATAATCCTTGACATGTCGAAAAGTCTTTGAGGTGAAAAGCTTGTATGTGAGACAGGCAAGGAAGTAGAAACAACTATATGCACATCAATGTCAACATTTATAGAGAAGCTACTGGCATCTTCAGGAACAAATCCCTGGTCCAACCACATATAAATTTAGTGCATACATTAATTTATACTAATTCCATAAAGTTTCTTGAATTTGAAAAAAATTATTGTGTAACACTTGCTTAACATGGACAAGATTGTGGAGATGACATAAAAGAAAATAGTGTACTCTAAAGGATTCTTCAATTCATTGTTCAATAAGGAAAAGAGGTCACATGCCTCCCGTCCACATTCACATGATAACCTTCCAAACCTTCACTTAATGTAAGAAAAAATAATTTTCCCTCCATAAATGGATATGGCCAATCAATTTATGACGACTTCTTTGCACGCCCCATCAAACGATTCAGCCACCATGTAGCCTTTTCTTCTTTCCTATCATCATTATCAATAAGCCACTTTTCACATTTGGGAAGTCTGTCAACTGCCAACAGAACTATGTAGAATGCACTAGCTTCTGTGTATGCAAATATTATGCATAATATTCATATACTTGAGTACTCAAAGAATTGACGCATGGGGTTCACAAAGTTAAAAAATGCTTAAAGATACAAAAATCAGAGATAGGAAAGCTATGGAGAACCCTCTTTGGAAACCAGTGGGAGTTTCTCCATAGGTTCGAAGAAACGAGAGAGCCTGAGCTGCAGGTAAACCTCCTTATTCCATTTTTCTGACCAATCTTAATAGTTGCATCAATGGTGGCCTCTAGGGTTTCGGAAAAATTATCATGAACAAAGTCCACCAAACTCACTTTAAAGGCCATGGGAGCAAAGTACTTGCGTCCACCCATCACAATTTTCGTCAAGTAACAAGAATCAACCTTGCTCCTGATGATGGACGTGTCACCGGGAGGAATGACGAAACCCACGTCTACCTCGCTCATATAGAGAAACCCTCTGTCCTTCTCATGAACATGTAGTCATGAGCTAGCACGAAAATGAATCCCCCTGCAGAAGCATGCCCGCAGACGATGACAATTGAAGGTAACTTCAATTCCATGAGGTATGTGACGAGTTGCATGAATTTGAGGCCTAGGATCTCAAATAGATCTTGTCTGTTGCAAGATTTCGGTGTTGTATGATTCAAATGTGTTGCTTATAATTTTCTTTAATCGAGGAAGCTTGTTATAATTGTTTCAATCATTTTTTTCAATCTAATGACGGAGGATTCTTTGATCATCTAACATAATATCCTATGTTATAGATGAGTACGCCATGACAGCTAGGAGAGGTTTTTTCAAAGGGAAATGCACTACGACGTAATTATAGTGATAGATATGTTTATTTTAAAACATGTTTCTTGAATTTTAGTTGAATTATGAATAATTATTAGGTAGATAGTAGGGATTTAACCTACATGGAATATACATATTTTCATTAGTAATTAGAATAAAAGGTTGAGATTTTATCTTAAAGGTATTTATGCCTTTTTTCTTTTCAATTTAAATAAAATATTAGCAATGATGCAATATGAGATAAATGTTTTTATACCTACTATGAATTGATATCTATCCATAATTAACATGTATTTAAATTATATGAGTATACTAATTATAGTTACATTCAACAAGCGAAAAAAAAATATCCTTTTATAGTTTATATTTAACAAATAATTTTATATAGAAAATATTGAATGAGATGTACCATAAAATAAGTGTTTTAATACCTACCATGTATATCTATATGCAATTATCATATATATAATTTAAATATATAGCTATACTAATTATAATTACATTAAACCATTGAAAAAAAATATTATTATAAATAAGTTGAACAAAAACATTAAAACTGTGTAGTTGGTTCCTATCAAGATACCAATACATTCAACCAGTGAAAAAGGAGATTTTTATTAATATAACCACATTGAACAAATTATTTATATAGAATATAGTCAAGCCTTGCGGTTATCCCTTCTTTCATTAAACAAAATTCCACATCAAAGTTTCAATACTAAAACTTCATATGTTGAATTTATTTATAATAATTTATTAACTAATATTAATATGTAATATTTATAAATATGCAATTTAAAATAAATATGGAATTGATCAGCTTTTTAATTAATATGAAAATTATATATTTAAATATGTTTTTAATTAATATGAACAAAATTCCACATCAAATGTTTCAATTAATACACTTCATAGGTTGAAATTTATTTATATGAATAAATTAATACACTTTATATGTTGAAATCTATTTGTATGAATAATTTAATTTAATCCTAATCATATACTATTTTTTTAATTATAATCCTATCATATTTTATAGTATTCTCAATCTTATAAATATTTAATTATGCTATACATATGTTATACATTTACTAATAAATAATACATGTGTACATATAAGTGTGTGGGCTTGTTGCCTCATTTTTTAAAATCGTTGTGTATATTGCAATCTAAAATTTCAATTAAATATTGTCCATGTGTGGTCACAACATTTTATAGGCTATGTGGATATTGCAATCTAGAATTTCTATTAAATATTCTATTTGTGTATGCTTTTCAAAATTCAATACTTCACTCTCGATCAGGATGAGAGAGGGTGTCAGAGGCGACAGGCTTCGAGGTGACATGGTTAGTACCAGGACGATAACTATCATCGTTCGCCACATGCTCAAGGCAGGGGTGTAGTGTCCTTAGCCATGAATAAATGGTCAGTGGGCTGGCAAGGTGGCATTGGGAGGAATAAATCAAGGTGGCGGAGATGGGAATGTCATTCGACGTGCCGGGCAGGAGAAATTTGCAGTGGACAAGGAAGGCAGCTCAGAGCAGAAAAGAGGCAAAGGCACCTTGTCTATGGGTTAGCAACGACTCTCTGGTATTAACTTCGGTCTCGTTCTTGTATCATTTCTATGCTCTGGTTGGGTTCTTGCAGCAATTACATGCGCTGGTGGGGGTTTTGCTGGGGGGAAGGGAGGCAAGAGGTCGTCCTAATGGGGCTTATTCCTGAGATTACACAACCTAAACCCTCCTTCAAACCAAAAGTCTTACATCATTGTGTGCATGGACTACCTGACAAAGTGGACAGAAACAAAGGCAATCAAGGCAGCAAAAGAAGAAAAAGTGGCTGATTTTTTAGGGAGAATATCTTCTACAAGTTCGGTTACCCAAGAGAGTTAGTCACAGATCAAGGAAGTCAGTTTACTTCTAACCTGATTGAAGACCTGCTCGCTCATCACAGGATTAAGCACAAAACTTCCACCCCTTATCATTTGCAAGCAAATGGATAGGTGGAAGTCACTGACAGAGCTTTGGAAGAGATTGTTAGAAAATTAAATATTACGGAGCAATGGAACACATAAAATATTGCAGAAATATAAAGACATAAAACGCACAAAACAAGAGAGACACAGATATACGTGGTTCACCCAGTTTGGGCTACGTCCACCTCGAACAGCCA
>APFE031451298.1:0-21184 GCA_000404065.3 Pinus taeda
GCCCAAGGTTTGATGTAAAGTCTTCATAAAATGTGGTCGTAGAGCATGTAGCTAGTTAAGAATAAAAAAGGATCTTACACTTCTTTTATGTAACTTGAGTCAGCTTTTGAATATCTACCCATGATCTGCAGACTATGGGATTGTATAAATAGGTGTGTTTTAGAGAGTCTAAGGTAAGAAATTGAATTTGTCTATGGGTGAAAGCGAGGAAGTCTAGCACAAAAGTAGAAGTCTTGGAGGAGGGAAAGGCTCTACAGTGTAGTGCACACAAGCCTAGAGTAGGGTCTGTAGCTGAGCGTGTTGACCACTGTAGCTGAGTGCGTAGGGAAGTTTTGAGTTTGTAAGATTAACTAAATACCAATAAAGAATATTGTTGTACAAATTCCTACATTTTATCTATTAATTTTTGTTATGTAGGAATGTGCTCTATGTTGTGAAGAATAATGGTTTTATGAAATAATGATGTATTGATGAGCGACTTTACTTCTTGTACATTGTGATCTAAACACAATTAATGTTAAGTGATTAACTGAAGATTATAACGCTTTTTGTTAAAGTTATCAAACACTTAAGTAGATCTGAGAAATAAATGATCTAAGGGTAATTTAAAGCACTTGTAAGTAGCTAATTGACCTATTCGGGGTCCACAAAAGCTAATTGTAGACCTTTGTGGAGGTCTAGAGGCTGATTGGAGGAAGTTACAACAATAGGCAGTAGAAGCATAGAGGTTTGTGCGAAGGCATATCTAGGTCATCAAAAGGAAATCACACTAATCTCTGGGTGCAGAAACTTGGTTCCAGCATCCCTCCATACCGCTTCAGGTGAGACTTCAATCCGCGCATCGTAGATTGATGCTAAAAGGGCCAGTAGCATAGGGATTTGTTTGGCACAACTAGATCTGAACCTAGGTCAAGACTCCCTAAGAAAACACTCCTCCTCACCCACAGGGGTACTGTTGCACTGTCATATCAAGCATTCATTCGATCTGACTCTTGGACCAACAGGCCGATAGATCGCTACTTCATTACGGAAAATGCCAAGTACAAGTAGTGACATTATCAAGATCGGGTGGCACAAAAATTTTAGGTGTGTGACAAAGTCTGGTTGCATTTCCATAAATAAATCCTTACAAGAGCCAATCAGAAGCTCAGACCACTCGGATATAGTCCTTGCACCATTACCAAGGTTGTGGGAAACAATACTTTCGAGCACAATATTCCCCATTCATCGACTTGCACAGAGTGTTCAATGTGGACTGCCCTCTACCATGCTTCCCACCATTACTAGACACACATATCAAGAACAATTGACAAGAGAGAATACTGCTATATTGAGTTTTCAAAGCAGGCCAACTCCTTCACGAGGGTAAGTGGTTCACTAGGGACCAAGTTCGACAGAAATTTCCTCACCTCATGGAGGCTACGCATGCAATGGTGACCATTACTTCCTAAGGGGAGGAATGATCTAGGTGGATGTTGGTGGCCACCTACGTATTCCACCTAGAACCCCCAGCCAGTTCCATCTATTTCCTTAATTGTAGCACAATTTACTATTTTTTGCAGTTTTTTAGGCCCTCAACTTCTGAAGCCATTTTGAGTCCCTAAATGAAGTTTCTTTTGGAAAAATTTCTTTATCGATCACTAAGGATATCACATCAAAGGCTGTGGTCTTCAGAGAGATCTTTCCGACGAGGTATCATAGGCATCAAACAGAGATAATATGACCAAGTTATGACACCGGGAAGTTGGTTGCCCAACTAACCCCAACAGGGCTTGTAAACTCTTTTTGTTACATCTCCTTGGGTTAGGGTTTTCATTGTTTAGGGTTTTTTACTATTGTTCAATAATAAAAGGGCCATTGAGCCTCATTATAACTTAGTTTAGAGGCATGTAGCCACCACATCTCTTCTCAGAGATAAGCTACCATCACCCAAGCTAGTCTTATTTCCATTCTGTTTGTAAGCATAGTTCAATATTTTTCTATTAACGAAATGAAGTATTTTTTCTAAATATGTAATTTGTTGTATTCCTATTTAATTTTGAATCAATGTCCCCATGGTTAATGAAGTTGTTTCCTTCAAACATATTCTCAACCATTTTTCGGATGCTTCTGGTACCTCCATCAACCATGAGAAATCCAAAATCTTCTTCTTCAATACCCCCCTAGCCATCCAAAGAAACATCACCAAAATTATTGGATTTCATAGGTTCTCTCTCTCCTCTAAATACCTAAGAGTTACTGTCACTAATAAATACTACAGGAAATCCAATTGGGAGGACCTCCTCAAAATGCATCACAAATGACTCTCTAGTTGGACCTTTCGCTGCCTTAATGTTGCGAGCAAATTGATCCTTGTAAAATCAATTCTACAAGCCATGCCCTTGTATATTTTCTCAAATATGGTCACCACTAAGTCGATGACTAATTCCATCAAAATTATTCAATGAAACGTCTTATGGAGAGGCTCAAAAATAAAGAAAAAATGGGCCTTTGTAGCTCAAGATCAAGTTTTCAAGCCCATCAATGTTGATGGGCTAGGTCTAAGGGACTGGAAATTTGAGGAAAGGCCTCGGTAGTTAAAACCTGGTGGAGGTGGATGGAAAACCCAATCACATCTTGGGGTCTTATTTGGAAGGAGAAATATTCACCTAACTACACAAATGGAGATCGTATTGGGCTTACAGGGAACATCAAGAGCTTTTCTATTCGGAATCAAGCATGTAAGAATAAATCAATCATCCAAAACCAAAACTTCTAAGATATCTACAATGGGGAGAAAGAAATTGTTTGGTAAGATGCTTGGCAAAAAATACCAGTCTTAGAAAGGGAGCAGTTCACCTCACTTCAGATGGTTATTCAAGAGAGAGGTAAAACTCAGGTGGCTCACTAGTGGAAACCAAGTACTGAGAATGAAAGATGGAGATATTGGATGGAAGCCAAAGACTAGGAATCCCTGCTTGATGATATTGACTAGGACACCCTTTCCAAAACCATTCAAGAAAGGAAGATTTAGATCGATGAAAGGGAGGATGAGCTTTGATGGGTCAAAAACTCAGTTGGACTCTTCAATCTCAAAGAGGCCTATATATACATAGCCAATCACGATCAACTTCAACAACAACAACAAAATGAAAAATCTTATAGGAGAGACAACTATGGCCAAAAATAACCCTATTTCTTTGGTTGAATATGTAGGGAAAAATTCTAACATGGGATAATTTGTGGAGAAGAGAATTTGTGGGTCCCTTGAGATGTACTCTTGACGAGTCAAATGAGGAAACTACTAACCACCTTTTGAACATCTGTAACTTCACCAATAGGTTATGGGAGTGGTAAGCTAAAGTATTCAGAACCTCAGATAGGGATAAGGCCTCCATTATTAGCACTCTAGGGAATCGGTGAACAACAATTCCCCCATGGAGCATGGAACATTATAACCAATACCATTTGTTGGAAATTCTAGAAAGAGCGTAATGCCAAAAATTTTAAGAATGAAAAAAGGTCAGAGGAAAGCCACCTTACCTCAATTAAGTAGGTAGACCAAAAAATTGTTGCCATATACAAAATTCCAAGCTTCACTCCCTTACATCGAAGGAGCCGAAGGGAGGTCCTCTCCACCAAGAGTGTGAGGTTATAAATGGAAATGACAACAAGGTATGAGAAAATATTAGTTCTGAGGGGCTCATTAGATTCTCAGAACTCATCGATACGATCCCCCTACATTGATATTATGAATTCCAATGTGAGCATCAATTCCAATCATCCACATGAGGGAATGAAAATCTTGATTGTATTGTTCCTATCAGATTGTCGCCTCCTTAGCTAGTTGCCTAGTTATACCCCTCAGAGTCTCATGAATGCTTTGTACATTGTTCATGTTGTAATCAATCACAAATTCATTGCCGCCTCTCTCCCATTAGCCTCGATCTCTCATCCCTTCTACAAATATATTGATCCAGTCACCCCTCTTCACCATTCTCACTACCTTATCACCCTTGTTTCCCTCCTTTTCCCCTTTTCTGCTATAAAGTTTTTCTCAGGCTCCCACCCTCCCATCATAGCTCCTCATCGCAACTCATCCCCTACTCCTCAACATGGAAGAGGTCACACCAATGAAATATGGAATGACCCCATTATGAAACCTCACATCCAATCAGAAGAATTAGATAGGAGAGCCTCACTCAAATTCAATGTTTCAGTGGCATCAAAAACCCAACTGCATATCCATAACTTGGAGCTCTAGGCCTAAAATATCAGATGACATGTTACCACATAAGAGGTTGATACTTGATTTGAATGAATCTCAGACCCTAGCCTTGTTAGGGTTAGGGTGAGCCTATATAGCCAGACCATTGAGCTCTCTTGGTAGCTTAAAACAATTCTTGACCTTTCTCTAGAGGAGCAAAGCAAAAATAAAAAGACCCTAGGGACCAAGATTGACATGCTGAATGAAAAAATCATAATGTATGTGGAATATATTTATCATCAACACTTTCTAATGAATAATTCGCCTCACTATGCATTGCTGAAGTGTTGCGTCGCCACTACGTAGACGAGAAAAGGAGGCCCCCCATTATTAAATGAGTAACAATTGGGGCTTCCACCAGCGACGAGAACACTGAGGATGCCCCTGCTAGCAGCACCATTGAAAAGCCACTCAAAGTGAGGAGGAACCCTCAAACAAATAAGTATGATGAATCATGCTTTCTTCTTGTTTTGGGCACTTTCGATGTTTTGTCTATTTTGGAAATTAGTCCTCTTTGGGATTCACACTCTAAGGGTATCATATGTAAAATTCGGTACTATAATTAGGTTGCAAGTTGATGGTGAGGTTGAGAGTTCTACAAGTAGTCAAGCCAAAAGTCCTTTGAAGGAAATGAACATGACTGGAAGGGCAATTATGTGTATTAAGTTGGTAAGCTCACGGACACACCAATATCGATTGATTTATCACATTTAATTATAATATAACTTCCTTACTTATATATTAATATATTATTATATATATATATATTATATTATATATATACTCTATATATATATATACTTATAACTTATATATATTATATATATAGCTTAATACTATACATATATATTATAACAAAAATGTTTTTAAAATTGGAAAAATATATAAAAAATAAAAAATTAAAAATTTAATGTTAAAGTGAAAAAAATCTGAAAATCAGAATAAAATTGAAAATAAGCAACATCTCTAATCAGTTTGTTATTTGTGCCTTGTGTCTAAGAAAATTTGTTGGTAAAAATCACAATTGACACATATCTGGTTGACACTCTTTAGAAATCAACTAAATCTGGTTCATCTTTTTTTTTTTTATATTTTTTTCCAATTCTTTTTAAAACACTCTTTGTGTATGTGTGTGTAGTGTGTGATGTGTGTATATATATATATAATATATATCACAAAAGGTTTTAAACTTTGGAAAAAATCTATAAAAAATAAAAGATTATTAAAAATTTAAATGCAAAATGAAAATAAACTTGAGAAAAAAAAAGCAAATTGAAAAATAAAAACATCTTTGAATTCAAGTTTTTGTTATTCATATGGTGTCGAGAAAATTGTTCAGTAAAATCACATTGATAGATATCTGGTCGACACTTTTCGAATCACTAAGTGTGGTTCATCATCAGGAATAAGATGGGGCAGTTAAATAATGTAGATTTGAACTAGAATTTCAATGGTCAAATTATAATGATAATGCAATATATCATTTAATAATAATTCAAATTTAATTAAAACATATTAACTACCAGAATATTTAATAGAAATTACAAAGTTTTAATTAAAAAATAATATTATAAGGATTATATAAAATAAAAGGAAAAATTGAGATGACAAGAAAAATTAAATAAAGGAATAAGAAAAGGAAAATAATTAAAAATTGAAGATGAAATAAAGAATAAAAGAAAATAAACCTACGAATATTGGTTAATAGCAATATCTTAATATTAAAAAAAAAAAGGAAAAGAGTAAGTAAATTTATATAGTATCATGCGTATCTTTATTATTAGTATGCAAGAATATGATCAAATAATATTTAGGAAATATAAGAATAATGAGAAAATGCAAAATAAATAAACATCGACATAAAGAAATTTGAAATTAAAAAATGAAGTTAACAAATCAAAGACATGCGAGGGGGAACATATAAAACTGAAGGCACTTAAGAGGAAAGGGTGGGGAGCCAACAGGCACTAATTTTCCATCCATCATCTATAGTTAGAGTACAAGATATTCTCAAAATTTTGATAGCCTCACTTAACTTTTGATGCTTGAAATGATCAATACTAGAAATAAGTTGGGACTCTTATATATAGATGTGGTGTTTTGTCTTCTGAGCATGTTTAACCAAAGCTAAGGAGAAAACACTACAAGGAAAATACCTTCTAGCGAAGGTCATAATGGAGGTTTTCAGTGTTATAGATTTGGCAAAAATTTTCAAAAAGACATCAACTAGGACATTCGTTTGGGATAACGGATGTTTTAATAGAAATTGATCACAAATGAAAAAATCTGGGCGGTGGGCGGTTCTAGGAAATGTATTTTTTGTTAATGCGCTTAATGGAATATGTAGCACAAGTGTGCTACATACATAAAAGAAGAACTGAGGCATTGAATGCAAAGAATATTGGTGCGTAATACGAACCACATCGGCGCTAAGAGATGAAAAGCCCTGAGGCATTATTCTAAGGAATGAGATTGGGGCATGCAAAAAATACTTGTTATGGTAGTGCTTTTTTTCTAACTTGCAATGTTGATGTGTATTGTTAATATAAAGGCCCTGGGGCATTTATTATACAAAAGGACCAGTGTTGTTAGTTTTCAAAAATCACAGGGATCCAAATAATATTTTGTAGGACCAGGGAATTAGTTAGATGAAATCACCAATGTGTCAAGAATTACAATGTGATAAGGAGTTAATCTTAAATAGGACCCGTGGTTGAAGTGATAAACACATAGGTGCTCTCATTTTCTTAAAAGCAACTGGACATGCAAAAATATGTCATTGTGGTGCTTTTATATAACACAAAACGCCAGTGTTTTTTAAGATTATAGAAACATCGGTTTTTTGAATGATATTTTCTCTTTTTGGGAAACATCAACCTATGATAGTGCAATTATTGTAAATTTTTAAATCTATTATTCATCGAAAAATCGACATATATTTTATAACAATATTAGTATAAATTAAGATTTTATTAACGCATTTTATATTATCAAATTTCACATCTCTTCATTATAATATTTAGTCATCCATATATTTAATCAGTGGTGTAACATTTCATAGCGACATTAGATAACACAATAGAATAACATAAAATGTATTTTATCATATATCAATAAGAGGCTCTTATTTATACAAAATGGGATGGTTATTGGTAATTCCTTGTCTTTCAATTCGGACACTATGCCCACTACATTAAACAAAATGTTTAATTTTCATAGACAATTATTTCAAAAAATACAATAGCTTGCATTGGTATCCAAATATATCATCATTATTTGCTTGAACTATTGTCAATGCTCAAGCTAATTCCATGACTTGGGTTATCTGGATGAAAGTTTTGTTGATTGCATCAATTGTTTTCCTCTTCTTGCTCATGTTCCATCTGCAAACATAAAAACAAAGTGCAATGCGTGTATCTACATTGGTGAGAATAATGAAAATTGAAATAAACAATATACATTTGTAAATCGAATAACAATGCACCATAACAAGAAGTGACTCATAAACTATGCACATGGGTTCAAAATAAAATCTCATGCCTTATTGCAGAAGTATTTTGTTGGTGTAGCTCCATACTTGGTTTCCTGCATGTTTTGAACCCCATTATAAATCATAGATTTAATATAAAGGATTTCTATGTTCTATTAAATTTAATCTCAAAGAAGTAAAACAACATAGGTACTTAAAAGTTCCACAATTAATTTTTCATATGCCAACATATACTCACAACCCTTATTTAACCCAATGTCAATCAACTCTTCTCATGGCTCTTCTTTTTGTGTTAGCACCGATTTGAATACATTCAAGGATGGTTTTTGTAAAATAACTTAAAATATACAAAAATGAAACTTTGAGTTGTTATAAGGAAATATTAAAAATTACTCACAAACTTTGAAATCAAACCTTTTCTTCCTCAACGTCTTATTTTATGTGTTGAATGAGTTCTATCTTGCTTTCTTTTTTGCAAGAAAAGACTTGAAAATTAATATTTAATTCCAAATTTCTTTTTTATATGTACAAAGTCAATCATGATTACATACATTTCAAGCATGTTGTTGTTGAGATGGCTCCTCCTGTGATGCAATTATGTTTGTTTATTTGACCATCTCCTTATACACTTTTTTGGACATTCCTATTGACAAGTTTCGTATATCAATGTGTTGATCATTTGGGATTTTCGAAATATTTCTCAAAAAAGTAATAAACTATTTTTTGAAATGATATATGAAAACTAATTCTAACAAAGTTGATATTAATAAATAATGGTTTTTAGTAATATATACATATAATTCTAGAAAATCATATTATACAATTAGGAATATTATGTTTCAAATGATTCTTTTTTGTTGTTTTGTGCTTTTTCTATTGCAAGTCTGATATGTCTCATTAACGACTTTTCTTGGAACACATCGTGTAGTTTTGAATATTTTGGTTCTTAGAATCATTGGATTGAATTTTGTACTGTAATTGTAAAGTAAATCTATACATTGTTCCATTAGATCCCTCACAGTTATGTAAAAAAAATCCCCCTTTCATTAACCTCTAGCACCACTCCATATGAGTTAAGGACAAATTCATCGTCATTTACATGTTCTATAATTTTTCTTTTCTTAAAAGGACGTTGATATTTTTCTTCATTGTTGCTCCCTTTAGAATAGTAAACATATATGAATGATAGACTTTTTGAAACCCTTTAGAATAGTAAACATATATGAATGATAGACTTTTTGAAACATGTTATGTAATATTCTTAAGTATATTATTAATGAAAAAAACTCATATTGAATAGTATTTTTTCATTCACCTGATTCATCATTTGACAATTTTTCTATCATGATTTTATTCTCTTTTGCACTTAGATTACAAATTATCTTATCGACCTTGTTCATTTTGAAGCTTTGCATGGTACACACCAACCAATACATATTAGTTAAACTTAAATATAGCTCAAACATATTAATTTTGTAAAGAATTTACAAAGAAATCGCCTTCTCTATTTTTTTATGTGCTATCATTATGTCGATTAGTATTTTTGTTATGTGAGGCCTTCTGGGACATTTTTATCAACATACAACCTATAGCATTTAATATAAAAGTCATTAAATATATTTTACAAATAAATCAAATAATTTTCAACAAAAAAAACTTTGGTAACCGGTTCATTTATCTAAATAAATGCACTGGTGCATTTAGAACATTAAATGCACCAAGAGTTTAATTGTTCAACACTATTATGGAAAAATATTTTTAAAAACAATTTTAAATTATTATGGTGTGATTTGTAACGATAAATGCACCAGAATGATTTAATGGTGCTATTTGGAAGAGGCATGTCAGTGCATTATATTACATCGGGAGTAATGATTAACATACAAGATAGAATAAAGAGTGTTCTAATTTGTCAATGCAATTTATTAAATAGGGAGCAACAGTGCATTATATTATAGAGGGTGCATTGTAGAACATATAAACGTTTAAAAAAAACAGAGATGACTGATAGGGTTTGGAATTTAATTCAATAATTGATTCCCATAATTTACATATCAAACACCCTATATATAGTAAGTAAACAAACCTATTAAATATAAAATCCTTAAATTAAGAAACCTAATTGTGAAGTGGTAAATGAAGTTAATTCCTAAGGTGAAATTTTACAACAAGAAGAAAGCGTTTAAGTTAAGTATTGCTTGTCTAAACTTTAATTAAATTTAAATAGGCAAATTAGACCGATTTTTTTTTCTAGTAAACCTATAATAATTTTTTCATTATACAAGGTTTCTAATTTTTCTGTCTAAATTGTGAAGAAGTCTAATAAAAATTGGAAAATATTTTAACAATAAAATTTAAGATTTTTGCTATCTAAGGTTTTGAGTGAATCACCATACCTTTCAACTTCTGATCTTCTGAATAGTTCTCCTACTCCAAAGCATTTTTCTAATGCACATTGCTCCTAGTATGTCTCCCTTGGAAATCACTCACTTGAAATTTTTGGTAAAATAATGAAATGGTGAATAATTCATTACTATTTAAAAGGATTTATTTAATAAGATTTTGAAAAATCAATTGTCGCTTGTTTTTGAATTTTAAAAAAGGAAAAAAAGAAAAAAAATCACATTTTATTTTTGTAAATTTCTCTGCACATCAGTGTGTTCGATAGTAAAGCACACCGATGCATTTATAAAAAAAGGTGCACCGACATTTCCACGGTGCCAAATTTTTTTAGCGCACTGACATGAGATATATATTTTCTTTGAAATCCCAAAATGGTGTGATTAGTTTTTTAACGCAAGGATGTAGTTTTTATTTGAAAGCATTGGTACTCTAATTATTAAAAGAGTACAAAGTTGGTTGAATTTGTTTTTATTTTTTAAAATCAAGAAAGGGGCGCGTAGTGGTGCTATTTTTTTTTAGATGCATCAATGCATTTTGTAGAAGATCACTAATATGATAACATGTTTCCTTTGGAATGATGGAAACTAGTGCAAATATTATTTGAACACCTAGGTGATGTTAATGTTTAGAATGCATTAGTGCACTTTGTTCTGATAAGTGAACTAGTTTGGTTTAAAATTTATCTGGAACTTTAATTTCACATAAAATGACATATTAATCCCAAATTATATTTTAGAATGTATCCACATGAATTACAATATTTCATAGTATACATTTTCCACTTAAAGTTGCCTTATTCTTGAAAAATGGCTTGAAAAATATATTGAAATTCAGATTATGATTATATGGTTGTCGAGATTAATTTTGGATATGGGCACAAATTTTTATTTCTGATTTTTCTCAAATGCAGGGACAAAACATCAATAATATCAAATGGCCAATTCTTCAAATTCCATCTTGTTCGATATTGCTGATCAAATTTCTTCATGAAGTTCTCCCTTTCCAACTCTAGTAAGTCCATATTTTATTTATATGTCGATTATCTAATTGGTTTTTTTTAACCCATGTCAATTTTAATAAAAATGTATCCTAATTTATAGGAACCTGATTCAAAATCACGTTCAGATGTAGAAAACATTACTCTATATTTTCAAAAACGCTAGAAGCTCTTATGAGGAGAAGCATATCACAAGAAGTTGGTAAATGAAAATGGACAACCTCTTCACCCTACCAATTGGAAAATGACAGATTCCAGTCACAATCCTAGATCAGCGATGGTAATAATTGTTTGGTATAATGTAATTTCAATAAACCAATTACATTGACATGATTACTAATATCATTGATATTTTACTAATGACCTTCAATATTTTTTGAAATTAGGATTCTAGTGGTGCTAAGAAACCCACCTACCATCTTTCGTAGCACCCCACTACAATGTGAACTCGAGATAGGGCTGTATTGAGAACAAGAATTAGAGAGGAAGCATAAAAAGACGAGTTGAATCTACCACCTATTCAATTCCCATTATGACTAGATTCACCAATTAGGAATGGATACAAAAATAATAGTTCTTCATGACAAGTTAGGAATGGAGGCAATCAAATGGAGGTTGGTATGGGTGATTACTTATGGGATATGACTGTCATGGGGAAAATTTTGTTAGATGCATTCCAGATCGTTGAGCTAGGTGATGATGTTCATATCAGTGTACCTTATTTGAAGGCCTGGAATCTACTTCCACCAGCCCTCTCTTTGGACTTGGAAACAATTCAAAGTATACTTAGATGGGGACAACAGTGTTTTCGTACAATGTGAAACCAAACTTTGGCATGTCAAATGCATGTTTCTCGGAAATATTGAGGTAATTGACTTGCATGATCAATTAAGTTCCTTATATTTTGTCACAAAATCAAATTTAAAAATGGTCAATTCTATGACTGTTAAATATTGACATTGTACAATTATATTCCTCACCAACCATAGGATATATAAAGGTAAGGTTCTTCTAAGCGATAATATCTTTCCGGGTAGTTGTAAAGAGGAAAAGTAGTTATTGAAAATGTTGGTTGTTGACTACATACGATATCATGCATGTACAATTGTATTCTATATAGAGGAGAATATGTAAAAAAAGAGATATGTCTGAAATGTGGGCATGATAGGTATCATAATTAAAGAAAAAAGGGTAAATCACATGGTCCTCCTCATAAGATATTCAGGCACATGCCTATAACCCAAAGGATTCAAATATTCTTTCATTGTAAAGAATTAGCTATGTTGCAGGGATAACATGCCTCACATAGAAGTGAGTCAGGAGTTATGTAAATCCAAATAGATTCGATGACCATAGAACATATAGAGGATACATGGCCTAAAAAATTCAAGTATGAAGTATGAAGTCTACAACTCAGCATAGCCATGGATGGCATCAACCCATATTCCCTCCAAAACACTGACAATTATCTTTGGCCTATAATAGTGATCAATAAAAATATCCCCCATAGCTTTCCGTAAAGAATGAAAGTCTTATGTTAGTTATCATGGTCCGTGGTAGAAGAGAAGTGAATAATATCTTGTCTACTTACAACCATTGGTAGATGAATTGAAGGAATTATGGGAAGGGATGCATGTGTATGTCGTATCAAAAACCATCATAATAGAGAGGAGTTGTACGTTGTATGGCATATGTGCTTACACCATACATGATTGTCTAGGCTTAAGAGCTTTCTCTGGTAAATTACATTCTGATTGATTTGTTAGTAATAATATTGTTTCATGTATTAATGTAATTCACTGTAATTCTTATGATATTCATGGGCATCAATGTGTCGGTTTGTATACAATAATTTTGTAGCTCTTGTAACAAAAGTGTATCATGGATGTAAATTTTGTGGACCTTCTCTAAATGCTAGGTGGTTTGAGCACCTATGAAAGCCAGTGTATGATTGCTCCTGTTTATTTGTGATGAACCGGCTCACAAAAAGGATAGAAAATATAGATTAATGACTTCAAAATTAGCCTCTTCAAAGGGAAACCTCCTTTACATTACAGAAATGAACAATTATTGGATGAGATAAGAATAATAATAAGGGAACAACATTAATTCCGACATAAAAATAATAATATAAGGGAACAACAATAATAATAATGAGATTCTATGGGGCAGACTAATAACAATATGGGGACAATAGGGACACAATAATAACAATAATGGATATAATAAAAATAGTAAAGGGGGAATCACTGGTATTATAGGGACGTAACATGCCCCTCTCCTTCAAAAAAGTGGTGCCCTCAACACTTGAGTAGTTCTATATGCTTCTATATAAAATTCTCATCCTCCCATGTGGAATCTTCAGTGGGTAAGTTCTTCCACTTGATGAGATACTCTGAAATTGATCAATTTCGTAGCTGTCAAGTTCTTGTTTCTATGACTGCTTCACGTTCCAAGATGATTTTTCCTTCGTCTTCAAGTTCTAGCAATATCGTTTGAATTGGGATCTTGTCACCTATAACCTTCTTTAAACATGAAACATGGAAAACTAGGTGCACTCAGGAAGCTGTAGGAAGCTCCAATTTGTATGCTATAGTACCAACCTTTTGCAACACCTTGTATGGACCATAATATTTTGGTGATAAATTATTACCCTTCTTAGCTTTCTTGAGGGGTGCTTGTTTATATGGTTGTAGCCGTAGGAATACCCAATCCCCTACATAAAAATGTGTTTCACTGGGATGTTGCTTTTCGTATTGTTTCATTCTATTTTGCGCCAAAGTGAGGTTATCCTTTAAGAGTTGGAGAACTTGTTGTTGATGCTCGATTTGATCTTCCACTACTCGAACCTTAGAATTTTCTCTTAAATATGATGTTATGGATGGTGGAAGATATCCATAAAGTGCCATAAATGGGGTCATTTTTGCTGCAGTATGGAAGGAAGTGTTATACCACCATTTAGCTAGAGGCAACCATTTGGCCCATTGTGTCTGGTTATAAAATACAAAGAAATGAAGATATCCTTCCAAACATTTGTTTACTATCTCATTTTTCCCATCAAATTGAGGATGATAAAGTGAACTATGGGCTAAATGAGTATCGAGACAAGAAAATAATTATGTCCAAAAATTTCCAATGAAAATGGGAACTTGTCGCTTACAATAATATTTGGGTTTCCATGTAGCTTTTGAATTGTTTCCATAAATGAAATAGAAACTATACTGGCTTTAAATGGATGAGATAATGTACAAGAATGTGCACACTTCATAAGTCTGTCAACTACCACCATGATGACACTCTTTCCTCCCAACATTGGCTTGGAATGGATAAAGCTTGTAATAGACCTAGGGTATTAATTGTTTCAACTTTATTTTGTTGTAAAACCAAACATTCCACCACAAACTTTTCCATATCCAATTTAAGGCCATCCCAAAAAAATTCCTTCTTAACCCTGTGATAAGTCTCTTAAAACTCCTGAGTGCCCTCCTAATGAAGAAGTGTGCAATTCCATAAGAATCTTTTGTTTGAGTTGGGAATTCTTACGTAGGTATAAGCGATATTTGTACCATAACGAATCATTTTTCTAGGTAAATGTATCAGATGTACTAGGATATTGTTGTAACTTTTGAATGAGTGCCCACACTTCTTCATCATTCTTCCATTCATCCCTTGCTTTTTTTATCCAATCTAGTTGGATAATAGGAATGGTGCAAAGCAATGCTTCCACATCATCATCCTTTCTTGAGAGTGCATCTGCCACAACATTTTGCTTCACATTTTTGTAGGCGATTTCAAAGTCATAACCCAACATCTTTGTGACCCATTTTTGCTGCTCTTCTGAAGATAATCTTTGTTCTAAAAATTATTTAAGACTATCATGATCCATTTTTACCTTGAAGTGTCTTCCCATTAGGTAGGGTCATCATTTCTTAACTACATGTAGTATTTCCAAAATTTCCTTCTCATAAATGGCTTTGTGTAAATACTTTCCTTTTATTGGATGACTTTTGAAAGCAATGGATCTTTCTCCTTGCATTAAAGCAACATCTATTCCATTTCTAGAGGCATCACATTCGACAATAAAGGTTTTTGTGATGTCCAGCGTAGCTAATTTCAGTGCTTGACACATTTCCTCTTTAACATTTTCAAATACCTTTATTTCTTCTGGAGTCCATGAAAATGCATCTTTCGTCAATAATGTTGTTAGAGGTGCTGCTATTCTTCCATAATTCTTAACAAACTTGCGATAATACCCTGTCAACCCGAGAAATCCTCGTAGATGCTTTATGGATGTGGGGATTTTCCATTCCTTAATGGCTTTAATTTTGCTAGGGTCTACCTTAACTCCTTCATGAGATACAATATGACCCAGATATTCCACCTCTTAGACTCCAAAGAAACATTAGGAGCTTTTTGCATATAATTGTTTCTCCTCCAATAGTTGAGCACCCTGTCAACATATTCAAAATGATCCTTCCAAGACTTGTTGTAGATAGTATATCATAAAAAAATACTAACACAAATTTTCTAAGGAAGGGTTTGAAAATGGAATTCATCAAAACTTGAAATGTAGAAGGTGCATTGGTAAGGCCAAAAGGCATGACCAAAAATTCATAATGACCCTCATGAGTTCTAAATGTTGTTTTCGGAATGTCTTCAATCTTCATTATGGTTTGATGATATCCTGAATGAAGGTCCAACTTGGTGAAGTAAATTGATCCATGCAATTCATCCAGTAATTCATCAATGACAGGAATGGGAAATTTATCTTTAATAGTGAGCTTGTTGAGCTCCCTATAATTCAGACACATGCGCCATGATCCATCCTTCTTGTACACCAATACTACTGGAGCAGAGAAAGAACTTCGACTAGGTTGAATTATACCAACCTCTAACATTTTTGCAACCATACGTTCAACTTCACTCTTTTGGGCATAGGGATATCTGTAAGGCATGATGTTTGGAGGAACACTTCATAGAATAAAATGAATATCATGACCATGATCACGAATAGGTGGGAGGCCTTTAGGAGTCTCGAATACCTTGGAATGATTTCCCAAGGCTTTTTGAAGATCTAGAGAAATAAATGATCTCGATGTGAGAACCTCTAGCGAACATAATTGCGAATTTATGCCTCATTGTTCTTTCTTTATAATATTTGTCATTTTGGTAGAGGTGATTATCTTTCCTAGTTTCCCTACGATACCCCATAATTCAACTTCCTTTCCTTCCAAACAAAATTTCATGAAAAGTTCTTGAAAATTAAAAGCTATTGTACCTAAGGATTGTAGCCATTGGACTCCTAGCCCAACATCAGCACCACCCATTTGAATGGAAAGAATTGGGATATTCAATACATATTCTCCCATGGATAGCTTGATATTATGGAACTTTCCAAAGGAATTTATGGTTCCTCCACTTGCAACCATCACTTGAAAATCTGGTGCTGGATATAGGAAGCAATTCAATTCGTTGGCTATCTTACAATAAATAACATTATAGGTACTCCACGAATCAATCAACACTATTACCTTTTTCTTCTTGATATGTCCTTCTATTTTGATAGTCTAAGGAGTGGTAATTCCAGGCATTGCATTACAAGATATGGTTGTATTCATTTATTCTTTCTCTATGGTTTTTTCTTGGTGTATATCCTGTTATTTTGACATTTCTTGTCCGTTTTCTTCCTCATCTTCATAATATATATAAAATAATTTATTCTTAGAACACTTATGACCTTTAGCGTATTTCCTATCACAACTACAACAAATCCATTTTGCTCTTTTTTCTTCCAATGGTTGTGGTGTAAAACTTGTAGGTTGTGAAAGGCTAGGGGCAACAACAATTCCATATTTATAGTTGTGAGTGGTAGGCTTCCTAGTTGCCATAATTGTTCTTTCCATTTTTCTTGCCAACATGAATTCCTTCTCCAATGAATTAGGTTCCTAAAGGCGAACCTCATGTTGGATTTCATCCTTTAAAGTCCCTATCAACACATCATTCCTATGCTCCTCTAGAATATCTTTTACCCTTATATTCAATTTTTCAAAGTCCTCAATGTGCTCCATCACTGAACCCTTTTTTTTTAGATTTATCAATTGGCTAAAAAAAATGTTTCTTTTTGTATACTGATAATGTGTTATCATTTCTTTCCTAAAAATTGTCCAATTGAAAATTTGTTTATAAGAGAAAAGCCATTGATACCATACAGACTGATTTTGTTCTAAATATAAAGTTGTAATGCATACCCTATGTGTGTTTTGCACATTATGGAGATCGAAATATTGATCTCTCTGTAGTATCCATATTACAAGATCCTTGCCATCAAACTTCCTCATATTGATCTTTGGAACATGGTAGGTCTTCAATCTAATGTTAGAGTCTATTAAATCATGATTAGGATTTATTTTGTTCTCATTATGATTTTTCGTTTACTACCCTTTCACGATTAGTAAATATTTCTTGTAGCAACTTTGTCAAATCCATCTTCAAATTGTCCATTTTTCCGTCCATGTTAGATTCCACGTCATTCATATTAGCTTCCAAGCTTTTATTTAAACCATCCATTTATTATAGACATTTTTGGGCACTTCAACCCCAATCATAAATTTCCATAAACTGAGGGATCCTAAGTCCCTAAAAGTGTTGCTTCACTACCTAAAGGAACAAGGTCAGCTGATTACATCATCTCCCAGAAGTTCTCCATTAAAACCCTGCTCATAAATTGTCAAAACTGGACCATACTGAAAGCCCAGTGCAGAGGGTGCGATGCATATCACCTTCCTAGTGCACAAGGTGCAATGCATACTAAATTTCTCTCTGTAGGGTGCGATGGTCCGGAATGGACAATGGCAGGGACAAAATGCGAGGTGGAAGATCATGGAATCTTCCAGAAGCTTCCCCTCTAACACTTGCCTCTCTGTTTTCGACCAGGGATGAGTAAGAGATCATCATTCTCCAAGTGGAAGAAGGAAATCTCAGAGAGAGGACACTAATTAAGACCCCAGAATATGACTCACCTCCCTATAATCATTTATATATGGATCCCTCATCACAGAGATCCAGAGGCTAGAATTTTGTATCTTATAGAGAAGTTTTGTTGGTTTTCTGGTGTACATTCGTAGTGTTGGGTGATCTAAGATTTGTTTGAGGTGAAGAAGGGCTTTCTAGCTGGAGGATGATGTTGGGTTAGAAAATATTATTGTAATCCTCTTACTACTTTTCATCTTAATAAAGCTATTCAAGTTTTCCTCCATATTCTTATGTACTTGTTTATATATGCATTTGTATGGTTAACACACATCTGGTCCTGTGTTATTTATGAATATAGATCTTTGTTCTTCGATAGTAGTATGTTGTTGTGATTCCACAGGTGCTCTTTGAAGCTGGGAAGACAAAGTAGAAGCGGCAATGCTCTATCACAAAGGAGAGGAAATCAAGCGCAAAACTAAGGTTGGTCTCCTTGGTCCCCCTCTTGTCTATTTTCATAAAGGAAAATGAAAGTAGACTTTACTTGTTTGTTTCTAAGATAGCCACCCATCTTAGTGGGAATCACAGCATCTGAGTGGACACTAGTCCTGGTAACAAAATGGAGACTCCGCTAGGGAGTGACTAGATTGTTTGTTAGCCTATCTATCTTTGTTTCTTTTATAAACTTATAGACAGAGCCTGAAGCCAAGCCAGCTAGCCTTCGAACTACATTTGTTATACAAATGTAAAGTAGATCAATGTTGCTTCAGTCTATCTCCGAGTTTTTTTTATGAATTAAACAATCGATCTGCAAACAATCTAATTTCCATAAGTGGTGGCTCTAGTAACCTCTTTAGATCACCCCTGTGTTTTACATATACTAAACATTACTTACTCGGCCTAAATCCCTGAACTGAATTGCAAACTGTGAATGAAAACTTGTTTAAAGTCTCACACTAGTACCATCACACCCTGCCTTCAAGGAAGACTATATGCATCACACTTCCCGAGTGTATTAGGTGCGTTGCATACTGGTTTGACTGTGTAACAGGTGCAATGGTTAGGGAAGGTTAACTTTACCTTCAGACTGTAGTTTTTTCTCACCGTTTTCAGTCCTATTCAGGAGTTTTTTTGTCCATAGTTAGTGTATCTCTATGAAAACCCCCTTCTCTTGCATTATTCCACCTCCTTAGTGCAAAGAACTGTAAGTGTTTTTATGTATTATGCACCATTTTCAGTTCTCTTTTGCAAAAAACTAGCATAGTTGAACTGTCGTTTCTGGATCTAAAAGTGTCGTAGCTATCATTTTCAGTTTTAGAAGACAATCCCATTGTTCTTGATAGCTGATTATACAATTACTATTGCATATGATTTGAATTAGTAGTTTTTAAAGTGTCGAAAAGCAATTTTCATTTCAAAATCGCAAAGTGCCTCTCTTACCTTCACTCCATTTTTAAAAGAAATTTGTTGAGTATTGTCGCTTTAAAAGTAATTCAGATTTGCACATAGTTTTCATATCATCATTCATACATTAAGAAGGCTGAAAACAAATACGTGCATGTGCATTTGCATTTTGACTGCTTGGTTTGATTTAGGACAGTGCATTTAGCGTGTGCTCTGTACTCTTTACAGAACGATTCTTAACTTTCTTTCCTTAGTAGCTAGGATTTTCATTGTCGAAAGAAGATTAAACGTTTGTTTATCATCTTAGACTGCATTTTAGGAATTGTATACACATCACGTGGTGAACCTGAAAGGAAAATTTTTAAGCAAGGTCAACTTAAAATAAATTTAATGAATCTAACAACATTTTGGAACCTAACACACAACGTCTAGAGGTCTAGGCTAGAGACGTATTTTGGCGTCGTAAAACTTGGTAACTATTTTTTTCAGTGTTGGTTGGGTGATTCCTCCACTCTAAGACAGCAAGTGCCAGTACGGACTTGTGCTCCCACGTACCGTCGAGTATATATTGGGAGACCACAATAGGCTACATCCTTTATCCTTAGGAAGCTATGTCTGTCACCCTATCGATCGCAATGCACTGAACACAGCATTTGGGAAGATTGAATGCCGTACTGTAAAAAGTATTCTGTAGTTTTGCGATTGGTTTAGTAATCCTCTCTACTTAGATCTCTAGATAAGTCCATTTTTCTCCTTTTCAAAATCCTTAAAGGAAAAGGTCCTTTGAGCCATTGTCACTTCCGGATCAATAAAAATCGAAGGCGACTAGAGTCATCTTTTGTTTTTTCTCGACTCTTTAAAATTGAAAAAACAAGTTGTGTCAAAGCGTCTAAAGTTTATTTTAATCAGAATAAAATCACAAATTCCCCCTTGATCTTTAGGTTGAGAAAATGGAGTCTACTAACCAACGATTTCCCCTTGGAGGAAATCCTAGTCCCTTCTCCTCTTGGGGAGATGTTGGTGCATCCCATATGGCCACTTTGTCACTTCCAGGGTTGACAATTGGTTTGCCTGTCTGGCTCTTCTCTACCTCTGTCGTTCAGAATCCTGTAATTCCTAAATAGTCAAGTCAGCAACTAGATGACACTAGAGTTTCCTTCCAACCTTCTACTTCATTTGATTCTCTCTCTCCTCCTTCCTCTTTGCTTCATAAAGTCGATAAAGCTAAAAATCAAGTAACTGAGAAGAAGAAGAAGCTGAAAGAGAAAAAGGAACCAAAATCAAAAGGGGGAAACCAAGCATCATCTAGCGAAAATCCTCACACCGCACAATCAAAACCTAAATCCCCTTGTGTCATTTGCAATGGAGACCACTTTCACCGAGATTGTCCCTGCATCCCTCAGATCTTAAGGGACTGGTCTCCTCGTTTGCACAATCCGGTGGCATCAACCTCTGACGATCATGTTGAATGCACACCATCAACCAGTGAAAGTGAAGCGCATGGACAAAAAAGGAATCCTAGATTTCCTTGTAAGTTGTGTGAAGGCAATCATGCCGTCCACCATTGTCCCTTCCTTGACGAGGCTAAAAGAGTTTTTGATGACCGTCTTGTTTCACCACTGCGGCTTCCTCCTGGATATAAAAAACTCTTGCCAAGTCCTCGACTGGTTGAAAA